>JAMWET010000911.1:0-7500 GCA_024036415.1 Prochilodus magdalenae
AAGGGGAGGTAAGGGGTGAGAGGGGGAGGGGGTGGGGGAATAGAGAGAAGGGAGAAAGAAAGAGAGTGAATGAGGAGTGAGGGGGTTACGAAGGGAATTATAGGATAAGAGGAGTATGAAAGGGAGGGAGAAGAGTATGGGAAGGAAAGGAAAGAATATGTAATGAAAATAAAGAAGGAGGGGATTTGTTTCTGATGAATGTGTTAAGCAATAGAGACGGAAGAAGTATAGTTTTAGAATTAAAGGAGGTGGGATTGTTTACAGTATAGAAAGATTATTCATAGCGACTATTAAAATTTATTTCGAATAATTGACATGATAATTAAACCAGATCCGCCTATTTTTTTAGTCTATTATTGCCCAGTTGCTGATATATTCTCTCTTTGTCAGCGGCGTATTAAGTGACTGTACTGTCTTAATAAATAGGCGGTAGACAATAATAAACATACCTGTCAAGTTAGGTTCCTAAGTAATGGAATTATACTAATACAACTCTTCGTTCCGTTTCTCCTTAAACAGGCCGTGTTGCTAATCGACTCTGGGCTCACACTGTGTTTTTCCGACTTCTGACTAACTGTACTGAGTCCAGAATTCTGTTATCCTATCTTTTCGATTCTCTTCTTCCCGTCCTTCAGGCTTTCTCTGCGTACATTGTTCCACCCCGGTGTTTTCACTTCATCTGCCTTCATCGGATGAACCGCCGTGCATGTCGTCCGTTCTCTTAATTCGTTTTAAGCAACGGTATCGTCCGCCCCGCTAGACCTTACTATATCTTTATTCATTCCCCTTAATCATATTCCCATGTCTTTTTACATTCTTGACTGTTCTTGGCATTTTTGTAAATAACTTCTGGCTCTGTTAAATACAGGTTGGCGGAGGAAAAGGTGACTGTGTTACTCATCGACTTAAAGGGTCTCACGTCGTCCTTAAAGGGTTCAGTCGTACTTAAAGGTCTCAGTCCACTGCACGTTTCTAGTGATACATCACTAAACTCATCTCTGGATTTCATTCTGTCGCCTTTTGTTCCACTTGAATTCAACAGTATCAACCTACCCATTTGTTCTAAAGCATCGGTACTCAGTTTTTAGCCTTCACTGATAGTCACCCTTTCTTGGGCAAGAAGGTGTGGAGGATCCCCCTCCTACAGCTCAACCCCACATCCAGAGAGACTTATACACTCATTGAGAGGCCATATGATTCCTGGAGAGCCTTCGTCATTTATCCGTGCTCTGCAACGCCCCTGTAGTTCCTGCACTGGTTATCTCTCACTCCACGCCTCTTTTTTCTCTCTCAGTTGAAACCTGTTCGTCATAGGAACAGCGTCCCGCGGTCTTTTGGACCCACCAGTAAAGTGGCTGTTTGCCGAGAGGCACTCTCCTCCCAAACGCTAACCCACAATCTTCACCGACCACACACATTTACTATCCCCTTTCCTCACCTGTCACACTGTTCAACCAATCCCGTGTTTCCTTCAGGAAAGCCTTTTTCCCCCTCACCAAGTGTGATCAAGACAAGCCCACAGTGAGTCTAATAGCTATAAATTCGGTATTGATGTTTAAAACACTACAACCCTGTAACTCCGTGTGGCTCAGAGCCTTATTTCACTGCAACTCCCCACCACACACCACCAAATCCCTACTCCACTCTCATGGCCCTGACCTACTACCCCCAAATCAACAACTCAACAAGAGTAGAGTGAGACAGATGAGAGACGAGAGTAGAGTTAGAGAGATCGAGCATCGAGAGTGTGTGTGTGTGTGCTAATCCCTGTATGTCCGGTTACCCCAGAGTCAACCAGATCTGTGTCTAAGCTCTTTACCTCAGTACCACAGCTGTGATTTCTTAGCTGCACTGCTGTACACACACGGACCGTCTATCATCCCCCTCTATTACCCCCGTTCACTCAGGTCACAGTCGGGTTTGTCGACTGGAGTCACACTCGTGTTCACTGGAGTCACAGGTCGTTAGCGGTTCTCACTGAGCCACAGTCGGGTTCACTGAGTCCAGTCGGGTTCACTTGTAGTCACAGAGAAAGATAGTAAGAGTGAAATATGAGACAGGAGGAGAGAGAGAGACTAGACCGAGATGAGGATAGCATATAACTTGGATATACGGGAACGACCAGTTTCATCGATCGTGTACTAGCAGTGTACATTAGGACCATTGTTACACAGAGCATAGGTTTTCCTCCTCCCTTTATCCCGAGGGTTGGGTTCTATCGTGCAGTACTGTTTGTCTTCTCTACTGTGTTCTGATATGAACGAGATTAAAGCCTGTCCTGAATCCCAAACACACATGCTATCATCTAGACTTAATGAAGGTATTAGTGAGTAGGTGGGGACAGCACCATCTGTCCACAACAACACTAACACACACCACACAGGCAAGACACAGTTTTACTCCCTAACCATAAACACACATCCTCCTCCCCCAACGGTTCCGGTACACAGTTGTCAGCCCCTACCCCTAACACAATCCTCTGGCCCCAACAGTCGTACCAGTTTTACTCCCTAACCCTAACACACATCCTCCTCCCCCAACGTCGGACACAGTTGACCCCTAACCCCCGACACATGCCTACCTCCCCCAACAGTCTGACACAGTTTTAGCCCCCTCACCCTAACCACATCCTCCTCCCCAACAGTCGGGACACAGTTTACCCCTAACCCTAACACACATCGCGTCCCCCCCCGAACAGTCGGAAAAGAAAAACACACAGTTTATATTAACCCCTAAACCCTAACACACATCCCTCCTCCCACAGTCAGACGCACTCGTTTGCACCATACCCTAACACACATCCCCCCCCAACAGTCCGGACACAGTTTTACCCTAACCACTAACACACATCATCGCCCTCCCCCAGTCAGACACAGTTTACCCCTAACCCTAACACAACTCCTCCCCCCAACAGTCAGACACAGTTTTACCCCTAACCTAACGCACATCATTCCTCCCCCAACAGTCACACAGTTTACACCCCTAACCCTACACACTGATCATCCCCCCCCAACATCAGACACAGTTTAAACCCGCTCACACCCTAAACACACATCACCCCCCAACAGTCCAGACACAAGTGTTTGACCCATCAACCCTAACACAGCATCGCTCGTCCTCCGCCCAACAGTCGGTATACTACAGTTTACCCCTAAGCCCTAACACCATGCATTTCCCCCCCAACAGTCAGACACAGTTTAAAGCGTCCCTGTACTCCTAAGACACACATCATCCCCAGCCAATCAGTCCGGATACACAGTTTACCCCTAACCCTAACACCATCACCCCCACCAAGTCAGTCAGACACTCTAGTTTCCCCTGACCTACACACATCATCCTCCACCCAACAGTCGGGACTCCAGTTTACCCCTGAACCCTACCACACATCATCTCCCCCAACAGTCCGGACCAGTTTACCCCTGGACCCTAACAACACATCATCCTCCCCCAACATCGGCACAGTTTACCCCCTGACCCTAATCCATATATATATTAACTGTAACATTGATTTCGCGATATTATACAGATCCAAATACCAATATTCACTTAAGTGTGTCGTTTACACACTATGTTTGGTTTCACCTCTCATTCCTGAGCTGGCAGTCTAGTCGGAGGCCATGCAGGATCCAAACTGAGCGGTATGTGCTGGACGGGATGTGTCTATAGGAGGCATCGGATGTTAATAAGTGTGTTATTATCTAAACGTGGTGAGGACTCACATGGAGTCCGCGTCCCCACTGAGTGTTGTGTTTAGCGCAGGCTGGACCATGGTTTTCCGCCCTGACTGGACGCTCCGCTGCTCTACATAATAAGAGAACTCCTACAGCACCTAAACCTGCTATCAGAACCCTGCACCGTGTTCTCTATCCCGCTCCCTGCAAGCGGCTGGGTGCGCTAATTGCCTTCGTTTCTGTAATGTTGCGTGAGATTAAAGTCGCCTTCTGAACATCAAAAATAACTTTGTTTCAATCCGAAGCATGTCCGAGCATCCGCCACTTCCCTGCCTCGTTTCACCCGCGCGCACCGCTCCCGGCATCGTTTCCCCGCACGCACCCTCCCGGGTCTCGTTTCCCCCGCGCGCACCTCTCCATCTCGTTTTCCTCTCCCGTGCTCGTCAGTTTCGCCCATCTGTCCCGGCCTCCACTCTGCGCAAGCGCTGAGCAACAGAGCTCAGTACCGAACTGACCAGCCGAAACCAGCGTCATTCCCGTGTCATCCTCGCGCGCGTGTCTGTAAATAAACATACATTAAACCCACCCCACCTCTCGGTCGATGTGACCAAGGGCACAATTCTAATCGTGGAGCCAGCGAGAGAGGAGGGGTGCGGTAGAGCAGAGTAGTGAGAGAGAGAGAGAGGCAGGATAGTAGGAGAGACGGAGAGAGTCAGACAGAGATCAGAAGAGACTCACACCCCTCACACAGTTTACACAGCCCCACACACACACACACACTATACACGCCACACGACTCACCAGCCTCACATCTTAGTTTACACAAATGCTCACTGCAGTCGTCACACTAACCAACAGGCCACACACACCACCTCAATCACAGTTTACAACAACACACACTACACTATAACAGACCACAGCCCCACCAACACCAACCGCATGCGTACACAGTTTCACAGCCACACAAACACACTACACTATACCTGCACACAGTTTACACCGTGCCACACACCACTACCGTCACACACACTCAACACACACACGGCCACACCCTCCGTACCTCACCTCCCGTTCCCCTTATCTCTACCCCTCTCATCTCCTCCCTCTTCCTCTCAAACCTCCTTGTAGCAGTGTAGTGTCCCACATGTATGTCTCTTCGTGAAAGTTAGAGTTGTGTGCTTTTAGGTTGTGTGTGTTTAGTCTGGCTGTAGTAAATGGTGGTAATCGTGTGGAGTCTGTAAAGTTACCAGCTGTGTCCTCGCAATACGAGCTATGGTACCGAAGTGCACAGGAAGCAGCTGGCTGACTTTCGTGGGGATCAGTCACTAAACAGGGCAGTGTATCTCACGCCTTTCTCCTCTGACAGTTCAGAGAAAAACTTCACCTCCTAACGCCCTCTCATCTCCTGCACTCTGACTGGCATGAATTCACAGACACCAAAGATTGGCTACGAGATTAGCTAGCAGTGATGGGAGAGAGAGAGAGGAGATCTCAGAGAGAGAGAGAGCATGGAGCAGCATAAGACAGAGCATGAGAGGAGAGCTAGTAAAAGGAGAAGACTAGAGAAAAAAACCAAAGGGAAAAACAAGAGGAAACAGAGAGAGAATCCAAGCGCAGCGAGAACAGGAGGAAAAAGAGAGACGAAGCGAAACAACCAGAGAAAAACTGGGAAGATAAAGAGGAGTGAAGGAGATGAGAGAAGGAGGAGAGTGAAGGAGAGAGTGAAGTAGGTGGTGAAGAAGAGAGTGAAGGAGAGTGTGAAGGCGAGAGTGATGGAGAGAGTGCAGTAGGTGGTGAAGAGAGAGTGAAGGAGAGAGTGGAGGAGAGTGCTGACAGAGAGAAGTGAAGTAGGTTGTGAAGTAGAGAGTGAAGTCAGGTAGTGAAGAGAGAGTGTAGGAGCAGTGAAAGTATGGTGATGACAGGAAGAGTGGTGAAGAGATGGAGAGTGAGGGAGAGTAGTGCAAGAAGGTGATGGAAGGCGCAGAGAGTGACGAGAGAGTCACATGGAGAGAGTGAAGTCAGGTGATGAACGGAGAGAGTGCAAGACCTCGAGTGAAGGACGATAAGTGCAGGAGAGGAGTGAGGAAGCAGGGTGACAATGAAGGAGACGAGCTTGAAGAAAAGTCGGAAGGAGAGTGATATGTAGGTGATAGAAGGTGACAGATCTGCATCGTAGGTGATGAAGCGAAGTGTGAATGAGAGAGTGAGGGATAGAGTAAGCAACATAAGTGCAGTATGTGATGAAGGAGAGAGTGAAGGAGAGAGTGAAGTATCTAGTGATGAAGGAGAGATGTCTGGAAGAGAGAGTGAGGAACGAGATTCGAAGTAGGTGATGAAGTGAGATGAGTGAAGGTACGAGAGCTGATAGTAAGGATGATGAATGCAGAGAGTTCAAGGTAGAGCGTCTACAGAAGAGTGAAGTATGGTGATAGAATCGGAAAGAGCTCGATAGGAGAGAGTGAGGACAGCAGAGCGAGGAGTAGAGTGATGACGGAGAAGAGTGAGGGAGAGAATTAACTGATGTGCGTGATAGAGAGAGTGAAGTACGGTGATGAGGAGAGTGAATGAGAGATTGAAAGAGAGTGTGAAGTAGGTGGATGAAGGGGAGATAGTGAAAAGGAAGAGAGTGAAGGAGAAAGTGAAAGTAGGTGATGAAGGAGAGAGGAAGGAAGAGAGAAAGAGAAGTGATGTAAGGAGAGAGTGAAGGAGAGAGAGGAAAGGGAAGGAGAGTAGGTGCAAGGAAGAAAAAGAGAGTCAAAAAAGAAAGAGCGAATGAAAGAAAAAAAAACACCCCCCCCGGAAGGAATTGAAGAAAAAGTGAAAAAAAAGTGTACAAGTGGTTGGTGATATAAAATGTGTGTTTGTGTTGTCGTAAAAAAACGGGAAAGTCGTGTGAAGAAGAAGGCTGTGGTAATGTGTTTTTGGATTGTGTTTGTGTGTTGGTGTGTGTGTGCTGTGTTTGTTGTGTATGTTGGTGTATGTGTGGATGTTGTGCGTCACAGAAAGTGTTGGTGTGTGTGGAATTGTGAATGTGATGTTACTCTGGGTGTGGTGTGTGTGTTTTGTGTGTTGGTGTGTCTTGTGTGTGTCGTGTATGTTTGGACCTGTGTGTGAAAGGTGAAAAAAATGGAAGAAAAAAAAACTGTGTCTCGAGTGTTGGGTGTTTGGTGTTTTCTCTTGTGTCATGTTGTGTATGGTGTGTAGTGGTGTGTGTGGTGTGTGTGTTGATGTGTGTACAGGTGGCTCGGGGTGTGTGTGTGTGTAAAGTGTTGGGGTGTTTGATGTGTGTGTGTGTGTGTTTGTTGGGTTGAAACTGTGTTGGTGTGTGTGTGTGTTGGTGTGTGTGTGTGTGTGAAAAGTGTGGCCGAAAATGTGTGGATGAAAAAGGAAAAAGGTCGTGCGTCTGGAGTTGTGCTAGTGTTTGTTGTGTGTTGTGTGTGGTGCTCATGTGTGGATGTGAACACCTTGCGTCTGTGTTGACTTGTGTGTGTGGTTAATGTGTATGTTGGGGAAAAAGGTGTGTTTGTTGTGTATGTGTTGATGTGTGCGTCGGTGTTGTGTTGTGGGTGTGTGTGTGTGTGTGTGTGTGTGTGTAATGAGTGTGTGACCGTGTGTGTGTGTTAGTGTTGTAAAATTGTTATACTGTATCCAGTGTGGTTTGTGAGGGTGTATGTTGTTGTATGTTGGGTGTATGTTTTGATGTTGTGTTTGTGTAGTTGTGTATGTAGTGGTGTGTGTGTGTGTTGGTGCTATGTGTTGATGTTGTGCGTCTGTGTTGTTGTGTATTGTTGTTGTGTGTGTGTGTGTTGGTGTATGTGTTTGATAGACG
>JAMWET010000911.1:15000-20000 GCA_024036415.1 Prochilodus magdalenae
GTGTGCGAGTCCGACTGTGTGCGAGTTCGACTGTGTGCGAGTCCGACTGTGTGGGAGTCCGACTGTGTGGGAGTCCGACTGTGTGGGAGTCCGACTACGTGTGAGTCCGACTGTGTGTGAGTCCGACTGTGTGGGAGTCCGACTACGTGTGAGTCCGACTGTGTGTGAGTCCGACTGTGTGCGAGTCCGACTGTGTGGGAGTCCGACTACGTGTGAGTCCGACTGTGTGTGAGTCCGACTGTGTGCGAGTCCGACTGTGTGCGAGTCCGACTGTGTGGGAGTCTGACTGTGTGTGAGTCCGACTGTGTATGAGTCCGACTGTGTGCGAGTCCGACTGTGTGCGAGTCCGACTGTGTGGGAGTCTGACTGTGTGTGAGTCCGACTGTGTATGAGTCCGACTGTGTGCGAGTCCGACTGTGTGCGAGTCCGACTGTGTCCGACTGTGTGTGAGTCCGACTGTGTGTGAGTCCGACTGTGTGGGAGTCCGACTGTGTGGGAGTCCGACTGTGTGCGAGTCCGACTGTGTGCGAGTCCGACTGTGTGCGACTGTGTGCGAGTCCGACTGTGTGCGAGTCCGACTGTGTGGGAGTTCGACTGTGTGCGACTGTGTGCGAGTCCGACTGTGTGTGAGTCCGACTGTGTGCGAGTCCGACTGTGTGCGACTGTGTGCGAGTCCGACTGTGTGCGAGTCCAACTGTGTGCGAGTCCGACTGTGTGCGAGTCCGACTGTGTGCAAGTCCGACTGTGTGCGAGTCCGACTGTGTGCGAGTCCGACTGTGTGGGAGTCCGACTACGTGTGAGTCCGACTATGTGTGAGTCCGACTACGTGTGAGTCCGACTGTGTGTGAGTCCGACTACGTGTGAGTCCGACTGTGTGTGAGTCCGACTGTGTGTGAGTCCGACTGTGTGCGAGTCCGACTGTGTGCGAGTCCGACTGTGTGGGAGTCTGACTGTGTGTGAGTCCGACTGTGTATGAGTCCGACTGTGTGCGAGTCCGACTGTGTCCGACTGTGTCCGACTGTGTGTGAGTCCGACTGTGTCCGACTGTGTGTGAGTCCGACTGTGTGTGAGTCCGACTGTGTCCGAGTCCAACTGTGTGCGAGTCCGACTGTGTGGGAGTCTGACTGTGTGCGAGTCCGACTGTGTATGAGTCCGACTGTGTGCGAGTCCGACTGTGTGCGAGTCCGACTGTGTGCGAGTCCGACTATGTGTGAGTCCGACTACGTGTGAGTCTGACTGTGTGTGAGTCCGACTGTGTGTGAGTCCGACTGTGTGCGAGTCCGACTGTGTGGGAGTCTGACTGTGTGTGAGTCCGACTGTGTATGAGTCCGACTGTGTGCGAGTCCGACTGTGTGCGAGTCCGACTGTGTCCGACTGTGTGTGAGTCCGACTGTGTGCGACTGTGTGCGAGTCCGACTGTGTGGGAGTCCGACTGTGTGGGAGTCCGACTGTGTGCAAGTCCGACTGTGTGCGAGTCCGACTGTGTGGGAGTCCGACTGTGTGCGACTGTGTGCGAGTCCGACTGTGTGTGAGTCCGACTGTGTGCGACTGTGTGTGAGTCCGACTGTGTATGAGTCCGACTGTGTCCGACTGTGTGCGAGTCCGACTGTGTATGAGTCCGACTGTGTGGGAGTCCGACTGTGTCCGACTGTGTGCGAGTCCGACTGTGTATGAGTCCGACTGTGTGCAAGTCCGACTGTGTATGAGTCCGACTGTGTGCGAGTCCGACTGTGTGCAAGTCCGACTGTGTGCGAGTCCGACTGTGTGCGAGTCCGACTGTGTATGAGTCCGACTGTGTGCGAGTCCGACTGTGTGCGAGTCCGACTGTGTGCGAGTCCGACTGTGTGCGAGTCCGACTGTGTGGGAGTCCGACTGTGTGGGAGTCCGACTGTGTGGGAGTCCGACTACGTGTGAGTCCGACTGTGTGTGAATCCGACTGTGTGGGAGTCCGACTACGTGTGAGTCCGACTGTGTGTGAGTCCGACTGTGTGCGAGTCCGACTGTGTGGGAGTCCGACTACGTGTGAGTCCGACTGTGTGTGAGTCCGACTGTGTGCGAGTCCGACTGTGTGCGAGTCCGACTGTGTGGGAGTCTGACTGTGTGTGAGTCCGACTGTGTATGAGTCCGACTGTGTGCGAGTCCGACTGTGTGCGAGTCCGACTGTGTGCGAGTCCGACTGTGTGGGAGTCTGACTGTGTGTGAGTCCGACTGTGTATGAGTCCGACTGTGTGCGAGTCCGACTGTGTGCGAGTCCGACTACGTGTGAGTCCGACTGTGTGTGAGTCCGACTACGTGTGAGTCCGACTGTGTGTGAGTCCGACTGTGTGTGAGTCCGACTGTGTGCGAGTCCGACTGTGTGCGAGTCCGACTGTGTGGGAGTCTGACTGTGTGGGAGTCCGACTGTGTGCGAGTCCGACTGTGTCCGACTGTGTCCGACTGTGTGTGAGTCCGACTGTGTCCGACTGTGTGTGAGTCCGACTGTGTGTGAGTCCGACTGTGTGCGAGTCCAACTGTGTGCGAGTCCGACTGTGTGCGAGTCCGACTGTGTATGAGTCCGACTGTGTGCGAGTCCGACTGTGTGCGAGTCCGACTGTGTGCGAGTCCGACTGTGTGGGAGTCTGACTGTGTGTGAGTCCGACTGTGTATGAGTCCGACTGTGTGCGAGTCCGACTGTGTGCGAGTCCGACTGTGTCCGACTGTGTGTGAGTCCGACTGTGTGCGACTGTGTGCGAGTCCGACTGTGTGGGAGTCCGACTGTGTGGGAGTCCGACTGTGTGCAAGTCCGACTGTGTGCGAGTCCGACTGTGTGGGAGTTCGACTGTGTGCGACTGTGTGCGAGTCCGACTGTGTGTGAGTCCGACTGTGTGCGACTGTGTGTGAGTCCGACTGTGTGCGAGTCCAACTGTGTGCGAGTCCGACTGTGTGCGAGTCCGACTGTGTGCGAGTCCGACTGTGTGCGAGTCCGACTGTGTGTGAGTCCGACTGTGTGCGAGTCCGACTGTGTGCGACTGTGTGCGAGTCCGACTGTGTGCGACTGTGTGTGAGTCCGACTGTGTGTGAGTCCGACTGTGTGTGAGTAGACCCTCAGTGTGTACCATGTTTCCCCATCGCTCCTCGTTTCTGGTGTTTTCTTACTGAGCCTGAATAATGTGTTAATTAATGAAGCTCAACTCCTGAACAGGCCGACGCTTGCTATGTGAAACTGAAGCTAACCTGAACTGCAGCAGAACCATGCTGAGTGGTTCTAAGTTCTGTTCTAGCTAATGTGCTTTAGTCCATGTGTGTATTTCACAGAATGACAGACACCACATGATCAAGGCTGTTGGAGATACTGAACACCTCCACACGGTCTAAAGTGCATGAGGGATTAATTACACATGCAGTTAGTGCTGTGCTAACAGGCGGGGTTATCACTTATCCATAACAGCTGTGTACCTACACACACACACACACAACATCACACAGACACACATACACACACATACAGACACACACACACACACACACACAACATCACACAGACACACATACACACACATACAGACACACACACACACATACATATATATATATATACTCTAACACACATTCACATACAGACATGCAAATAAAGACACACACATACATACACAGACACACACACACACTAACACACACATACAGACATAGACTAACACACAGACACACAGACACCTACCCACCGGCTCCCAGCCACCTGCCCCCCACCAACCGCTGCATTCCGCAGTACATGTGGGCTCCAGATTCAGGTTCGGGCCGTTAGTGTCCACTAACTCTTCCTGACAGGAGTACTGTAACGCTGCCACGGACCACAGAAACATCAAAAGACAGATACCGCTCACTTCTGACCTCAAACAGCTTCCCTCTGTCTTATCCTTCAGCTGCTTAGCACTGCTAGCTTAGTTAGCATTGTAGCCTTCACTATTACCTACTGTAGCATGGCTGAACATGCTCTGAGAGATTTACCCTCAACATTTTCACGCCGTTCAGCTATGAAAACAGAAATGGAGGAAAAATCCCCCTTCAGATCTCTTCACCTTATAATCTCACGTCTCAGTAACACCACACAGCAGACGCAGACAGAGACAGACAGAGACAGAGAGACGGGCCAAGACAGACAGACACACAGGAGCTTGTACCACATCACAGCAGTATAGAAGAACATATCTGTGGGTGGAGCCTGGAGAGCATATAATAATGCAAAGTGTGTGTCTCTGTCTCTGTCAGGCAGGACGAGCTCAGCGCAGACAGAGAGAGGCGGAGGCCTTACTCAAGCCGTATCTGGGCAGAGTTGATCCAGGTGAGAAACACACAGACCTTTAATAAACACTGTCATCCATCTCTATAACTGAGGTCTATACTTTCTATATCCTCCCTCCCTCTCTGAATTCTCCTCATCCCTCGTTACTGCTCCTCTGGGGTTCACTGTGCCGTTCTGGGTGCTGTGTGTGTTCTTTGTGTGGTTCTATGAACCCATCATGAACCCTGGAGTCAGATGTCCAACGGGACTGCTGTAGCGGTGGGTGAGCTCCTGCAGTGGTTTGTAATATGTACAGGTATGGCATTTAGCTGACGCTCTTATCCAGAGAGACGTACAGAGTTAATCATAATACAGGTCACTGGTGGGCCAGTGTAGTGTTAAGAGTCTGGCCCAAGGGCTCTTATTGGTGCAGCACAGCAAAGTTACCCACACTGGGAATCAAACCCCGGTCACCCAACTGTGGTGCTAGCTTCCTGGTGGGTAACACACTAACCACAGTATAGTAGAGTAGTAGGAGCTGCCCAGAGAGGGGGGTCACATTGTCACATGACCAATGTAACCGAGCGACCTGGGAGCCCACACCAGCCTGAGGAAGTAAAAAGCAATTTGCTGGCATATATTTGACCCTCTCCTGGACCTCAGCTCAGCCTGGGTGAAGATTAGGCACACGGCTCAGGAACAACAGACCACCTGTCTGTGTCCGTCCCATCTGATCCTACAT
>JAMWET010000911.1:32500-40000 GCA_024036415.1 Prochilodus magdalenae
GAGACTGAGACAGGAGATGGGTCAGACACTGAGACAGGAGATGAGTCAGACACTGAGACAGGAGATGAGTCAGACACTGAGACAGGAGATGGGTCAGAGACTGAGACAGGAGTTGGGTCAGACACTGAGACAGGAGTTGGGTCAGAGACTGAGACAGAAGATGGGTCAGACACTGAGACAGGAGATGAGTCAGACACTGAGACAGGAGTTGGGTCAGAGACTGAGACAGGAGATGGGTCAGAGACTGAGACAGGAGTTGGGTCAGAGACTGAGACAGAAAATGGGTCAGACACTGAGACAGGAGATGAGTCAGACACTGAGACAGGAGATGGGTCAGACACTGAGACAGGAGTTGGGTCAGAGACTGAGACAGGAGATGGGTCAGACACTGAGACAGGAGATGAGTCAGACACTGAGACAGGAGATGGGTCAGACACTGAGACAGGAGATGGGTCAGACACTGAGACAGGAGTTGGGTCAGAGACTGAGACAGGAGATGGGTCAGAGACTGAGACAGATGAGTCAGACACTGAGACAGGAGATGGGTCAGACACTGAGACAGGAGATGAGTCAGACACTGAGACAAGAGATGGGTCAGAGACTGAGACAGAAGATGGGTCAGACACTGAGACAGGAGTTGGGTCAGAGACTGAGACAGAAGATGGGTCAGACACTGAGACAGGAGATGAGTCAGACACTGAGACAGGAGATGGGTCAGACACTGAGACAGGAGATGGGTCAGACACTGAGACAGGAGTTGGGTCAGAGACTGAGACAGGAGATGGGTCAGAGACTGAGACAGGAGATGAGTCAGACACTGAGACAGGAGATGGGTCAGACACTGAGACAGGAGATGAGTCAGACACTGAGACAAGAGATGGGTCAGAGACTGAGACAGGAGATGGGACTGATGGTTCTGTATTTAGGTTCATCTGGACTTATACTGTATGTTTCTCATGCAGGTCATGCGACCAGAACAAGAATAAGAAGGTCAGTCTGAGGGAGTGGACCTCCTGCTTGGTGAAGCGCTCAGAGCGATGGTTCCAGGATTTCATGTGTAGGTGATGAGCCATTTTACCTTCTGCTGCATCTCTGTTTCATCCTCTTCAACATCTATCGCTCTCTTCCTCACAGCGGTGAAAATGGGATCTCCGAAACTGTGTCCTGCTCTGGAAAACCATCTTTAATCCAGATTCCATATGAGGAACCCACAGTTAATCTTCTACAGGAAGAAATGTAGAACCATAAAAATGTGTATTTTTAATTTACTGTAATTCAACGTTATAACCGCTAGGGTGAGTTCATTAGCTAACGGGCGACACTGTCACTCATCCAACGCGCTTTCTTCCCTTCGTCTGAATATTCGTTTATCAACTTAGATGTCTCAATATGAACATCAGTCAGAATCTTCTAGAAGCTCTTTCAGTGACTGAGTTCACGCTCGTGGTGATTATATTGTAGTGTCTTGCCGTGTTCAATAAAACAACTTTTGTCTGAAGCGCTATGCCTCCTGCACCTTCTTACTCTATGCTGAAGCTACAGTACAGCAGGAATCTCCCTGTAGTGGAGTGCATCCGAGTCTGACCAAAGACTGAGAGAAGAAGAGCAGAGAAGACGGCCAGCGAAGCCGCGTCGAGGCTGGAGGAAGGCGTGCAGCACTTTCACTGACATCTGTGGCAGGTGGCATGGTGGGCAGTGGAGGAAGGGCGCTGTAAGGTGCGAGGAGATCTGCCATGCTGGGGAGAAGGACACAGCATTCATTCTCCCTGCTCCGGCAAAAACACCACCCTGAGGGAGGACTGTGACTTTGGATGCACAGCAGGTGTGGCCATGTGGACTTCCAAACACGGAGCACCATGCAAACGACTTTCCTGCTGTCCCAGCTGTCATGTTCAATAAAAGAGCTTTTGTCTGAAGCACCATGTTCCCCCCATCTCCTGACGATACACCACAGTACGGCACATCAACCAAGTCAGACAAACACTCACTGTGTGTGTCAGAGAGACACCCAACATTTCTTACCGAGGAAACATAGCATTCATCACACAACCAATTACCAGAAAACAGAGGGGGAGAGCAGAGACACAGGGGTGGAAGGATTGGAGAGATTAAAGGAGAGATTAAAGGAGAGATTAAAGGAGAGATTGGGTAATAACCTTAAATAGCAGGACGTAAAACAGACAGACATGGTCCTATTTAATAGAGGAGAGACGGGTGTCCTATAGAAATGATTAAAGAGTGCGTGATCATAGAAGAGAGGAGAGGATAATATGAAAGGGAGGGAGAGCGAGAGAGGGAGAGAGATACGTCCAAAGACAGGGAAGAAGGATAAGTTACAGTAAAGTGATAGAACGGGAGGCTAGAAAATAGATTGATGTCTGAGAAGTAGAATAGAGGGGGAGGTGTGTTAGGAGGAGAGAAGGAGGTGTGAAACAGAGAGGGGGTGATGGAGGATCATGTGGAGGAAAAACAGGAAAACAATGCAGTCATAACAATCAACCCTTCATCAGCATGTGTGTGTGTGTGTGTGTGTGTATCAGTGTGTGTGTGTGTGTATCAGTGTGTGTGTGTGTATCAGTGTGTGTGTGTGTGTGTGTGTGTTTATCAGTATGTGTGTGTATCAGTGTGTGTGTGTATCGCTGTGTGTGTGTGTGTGTGTGTGTGTGTGTGTGGGTGTATCAGAGTGTGTGTGTATCAGTATGTGTGGGTTTATCAGTGTGTGTGTGTGTATGTATCGCTGTGTGTGTGTGTATCAGCTTGTGTGTGTATCAGTGTGTGTGTGTATCAGTGTGTGTGTGTGTACCAGTATGTGTGTGTATCAGTGTGTGTGTGTGTATCAGTGTGTGTGTGTGTACCAGTGTGTGTGTGTATCAGTGTGTGTGTGTTTATCAGTATGTGTGTGTATCAGTGTGTGTGTGTGTTTATCAGTATGTGTGTGTACCAGTGTGTGTGTGTGTGTGTATCAGTGTGTGTGTTTATCAGTATGTGTGTGTATCAGTGTGTGTGTGTGTGTGTGTATCAGTGTGTGTGTGTATCGCTGTGTGTGTATATGTGTGTGTGGGTTTATCAGTGTGTGTGTGTATGTATCGCTGTGTGTGTGTGTGTGTGTGTATGGCTGTGTGTGTATGTGTGTGGGTTTATCAGAGTGTGTGTGTATCAGTATGTGTGGGTTTATCAGTGTGTGTGTGTATGTATCGCTGTGTGTGTGTGTGTGTGTGTGTATCAGTGTGTGTGTGTATCAGTATGTGTGGGTTTATCAGTGTGTGTGTATGTATCGCTGTGTGTATCAGTGTGTGTGTGTATCAGTGTGTGTGTGTGTGTATCGCTGTGTGTGTGTGTATCGCTGTGTGTGTGCGTGTGTGTGTGTGTGTGTATCAGTGTGTGTGTGTGTATCGCTGTGTGTGTGTATCAGTGTGTGTGTGTGTGTGTGTGTGTATCAGTGTGTGTGTGTGTGTCTATCAGTGTGTGTGTGTGTGTGTGTGTGTGTGTGTGTGTGTGTGTGTATCAGTGTGTGAAATTAGCCACCAGATGATAAAACATGAATTCCACATAACTGACCTTGTGAGGAAGCTGTGTGTGTACTGAGTAGCTGTGTGTGTACTGAGTAGCTGTGTGTGTGCTGAGTAGCTGTGTGTGTGCTGAGTAGCTGTGTGTGTGTACTGAGTAGCTGTGTATGTGCTGAGTAGCTGTGTGTGTACTGAGTAGCTGTGTGTGTGCTGAGTAGCTGTGTGTGTGCTGAGTAGCTGTGTGTGTGCTGAGTAGCTGTGTGTGTGTACTGAGTAGCTGTGTGTGTGCTGAGTAGCTATGTGTGTGCTGAGTAGCTGTGTGTGTACTGAGTAGCTGTGTGTGTGCTGAGTAGCTGTGTGTGTGCTGAGTAGCTGTGTGTGTACTGAGTAGCTGTGTGTGTACTGAGTAGCTGTGTGTGTACTGAGTAGCTGTGTGTGTGCTGAGTAGCTGTGTGTGTACTGAGTAGCTGTGTGTGTGCTGAGTAGCTGTGTGTGTACTGAGTAGCTGTGTGTGTACTGAGTAGCTGTGTGTGTGTACTGAGTAGCTGTGTGTACTGAGTAGCTGTGTGTGTGCTGAGTAGCTATGTGTGTGCTGAGTAGATGTGTGTGTACTGAGTAGCTGTGTGTGTACTGAGTAGCTGTGTGTGTGCTGAGTAGGCTTGTGTGTACTGAGTAGCTGTGTGTGTGCTGAGTAGCTGTGTGTGTACTGAGTACTGCTGAGTAGCTGTGTGTGTACTGAGTTTCTGTGTGTGTGTACTGAGTAGCTGTGTGTGTGTACTGAGTAGCTGTGTGTACTGAGTGTGCTGAGTAGCTGTGTACTGATGTGTGTGCTGTGTAGATGTGTGTGTACTGTGTTAGCTGTACTGTGTGTAGCTGTGTGTGTACTGAGTAGCTGTGTGTGTGCTGAGTAGGCTTGTGTGTACTGAGTAGCTGTGTGTGTGCTGAGTAGCTGTGTGTGTACTGAGTAGCTGTGTGTGTGCTGAGTAGCTGTGTGTACTGAGTAGCTGTGTGTGTACTGAGTAGCTGTGTGTACTAAGTAGCTGTGTGTGTACTGAGTAGCTGTGTGTGTGCTGAGTAGCTGTGTGTGTGCTGAGTAGCTGTGTGTGTACTGAGTAGCTGTGTGTGTGCTGAGTAGCTGTGTGTGTGCTAAGTAGCTGTGTGTGTACTGAGTAGCTGTGTGTGTACTGAGTAGCTGTGTGTGTGTACTGAGTAGCTGTGTGTACTGAGTAGCTGTGTGTGTGCTGAGTAGCTGTGTGTATTAAGTAGATGTGTGTGTACTGAGTAGCTGTGTGTATTAAGTAGATGTGTGTGTGCTGAGTAGCTGTGTGTGTGCTAAGTAGCTGTGTGTGTACTGAGTAGCTGTGTGTGTACTGAGTAGCTGTGTGTGTGTACTGAGTAGCTGTGTGTACTGAGAAGCTGTGTGTGTACTGAGTAGCTGTGTGTGTTATGTAGATGTGTGTTTACTGAGTGGCTGTGTGTATTAAGTGGATGTGTGTGTGCTGAGTAGCTGTGTGTATTACGTAGATGTGTGTGTACTGAGTAGCTGTGTGTGTACTGAGTAGCTGTGTGTACTAAGTAGCTGTGTGTGTGTTCTGGGTTGCTGTGTGTATTCAGTAGATGTGTGTGTGCTGAGTAGCTGTGTGTGTGTACTGAGTAGCTGTGTGTACTAAGTAGCTGTGTGTGTGTACTGAGTTGCTGTGTGTATTAAGTAGATGTGTGTGTACTGAGTAGCTGTGTGTGTACTGAGTAGCTGTGTGTACTGAGTTGCTGTGTGTGTACTGAGTAGCTGTGTGTACTGAGTTGCTGTGTGTATTAAGTAGATGTGTGTGTACTGAGTAGCTGTGTGTGTACTGAGTAGCTGTGTGTACTGAGTTGCTGTGTGTGTACTGAGTAGCTGTGTGTACTAAGTAGCTGTGTGTGTACTGAGTTGCTGTGTGTGTACTGAGTACATTTACATTTACATTTACATTTAAGGCATTTAGCAGACGCTCTTATCCAGAGCGACTTACAACCGTGCTCAGTGATCTGTTGGATAATATTCCAGTTAGTAGGAAGTTTAGAGCCTAAAACTCACCACGAGCTCAGACACTGCCCGAACAGGGGGCCAGTGCTGGTACCTAGAGAAAGGTCATTATAAGTGCAACACAATACACATTGACAAAGGACATAAGTGCAATACAACAAGATCATTAAATTGCCACACGATACACACAATTTACACCTCTACTAGAGCTCACTCGCTTAAGTGCTTTACGAAGAGATGGGTCTTCAGTCTGCGTTTGAAGACCACGAGAGACTCCGCTGTTCTGACGCCCAGTGGGAGTTCATTCCACCATCTGGGAGCCAGGACAGAGAAGAGTCTGGACACTTGTCTTCCATGTGTCCTCAGGGATGGTGGTTCGAGACGAGCTGTACTTGAAGCACGAAGGGCTCGAGGTACAGCTCGACTCTTCACCATTGCCATAAGGTAGGGAGGCGCTGGTCCATTCTTGGCTTTGTAGGCCTCAGAGTTTTAAATCTGATGCGGGCAACGACAGGGAGCCAGTGGAGGGAGCGCAGCAGTGGAGTGACGTGGGTAAACTTCGGAAGGTTGAAGATGAGACGGGCTGCAGCGTTCTGGACAAGTTGCAAGGGCCTGATGGCCCGCAGAGGAAGACCAGCCAGGAGCGAGTTGCAATAGTCCAGCCTTGAAATGACCAGAGACTGGACCAGCAGCTGGGTGGCTTCCTGAGAAAGGAAGGGTCGAATCCTCCGGATGGTGTAGAGGAGGAATCTGCATGACCGAGTCAGGTTCGCTATATGAGCCGAGAACGATAACTGGCCATCCAGAATCACTCCAAGACTTCTTGCATCCTCAGTCGGGGTGATCAACGAGTTCCCGAATGAGATGGTGAGATCACAGTGAGGACCTGTAGTGGTCGGGATGAACAGCAGCTCAGTCCTGCTGGGATTGAGCTTAAGGTGGTGAGCTGTCATCCATGAGCTGATGTCGGTCAGGCATGCTGAGATGCGGTTGCAGACCTGTGTTTCAGATGATGGGAAGGAAAGCATGAGTTGCGTATCATCAGCATAGCAGTGATAAGAAAAGCCATGAGAAGTGATTACTTCTCCAAGAGAAAGAGTGTAAAGAGAAAAGAGAAGAGGACCCAACACCGAGCCTTGAGGGACACCGGTGGAGAGCCTACATGGAGCAGACGTGGACCCATTCCATGTTACCTGATAGTGGCGGTCCTCCAGGTAGGACTCAAACCACTTCCATGCAGTGCCGGTGATTCCAAGGTCGGTGAGGACCGACAGGAGGATCTTGTGGTTCACCGTGTCGAAGGCCGCAGACAGGTCGAGTAGAATCAGAACTGAGGACAGTTTGGCTGATCTCGCTGTCTGAAGCCTCTCAGTTACTGCAATGAGAGCAGTTTCCGTGGAATGGGCGGGTTTGAAGCCGGACTGGTTGATGTCCTGAAGCTGGTTCTGGGAGAGAAAGAAGGAGAGTTGATTATAGACAGCATGTTCAAGGATTTTAGAGAGAAAAGGAAGAAGAGATACCGGTCTGTAACTGCTGACGTCAGAGGAGTCCAGTGAGGGTTTCTTCAGAATGGGAACCACTCTGGCAGTCTTGAAGGCCTGTGGAACACACCCTGAAGACAGGGAAGAGTTTATAAGGGAGGAGATGAAGGGTAGCAGGTCCAGGGAGATTGACCGGAGCAGTGGGGATGGGATGGGATCCAGTGGGCAGGTCGTGGGGTTGAGTAGCTGTGTGTGTACTGAGTAGCTGTGTGTACTGAGTAGCTGTGTGTATTAAGTAGATGTGTGTGTACTGAGTAGCTGTGTGTACTGAGTTGCTGTGTGTGTGTACTGAGTTGCTGTGTGTATTAAGTAGATGTGTGTGTACTGAGTTGCTGTGTGTGTACTGAGTAGCTGTGTGTACTAAGTAGCTGTGTGTGTGTACTGAGTTGCTGTGTGTATTAGGTAGATGTGTGTGTACTGAGTAGCTGTG
>JAMWET010000911.1:50000-53314 GCA_024036415.1 Prochilodus magdalenae
GCCTACAGTCGGAGATCAGGCAGAATTTTGTTAGGGCATACAGTCGAGATCAGGCAGAATTGTGTTAGGGCTACAGTCGAGATCAGCAAGCAGAATTTGTTAGGACTACAGTCGAGATCAGGCAGAATTTTGTTAGGTTAAAAAAAACAGTCAAGATCAGGCAGAATTTTGTTAGGCTACAGTCGAGATCAGACAGAATTGTGTTGGGCTACAGTCGAGATCAGGCAGAATTGTGTTGGGCTACAGTCGAGATCAGACAGAATTGTGTTGGGCTACAGTCGAGATCAGTCAGAATTTTGTTGGGCTACAGTCGAGATCAGGCAGAATTTTGTTGGGCTACAGTCGTGTTCAGACTGAATTCTGCGTGTTGTAATGTTGTAAGAGTGTAGAGAAGACAAGGTTAGTGAACAGAGTGAAATAATTACAAAGCCAGAAAAGAGAAAGTGGAGAGAGTGGAAGTGAAAGAGTGGAAGTGATCCTGAGAGAAAAGAGGACAGAATTAAATTACAGACAGAAGTGAGGGAAGAGTGAAAGAGTAGAGTGCAGACTGGGTTATTTATGGAGGCTCTTAACTAAGAGAAACTCAGCTGTAATTATTAAGCGGACGAATGCATGATTTATCCCTCTCTCCGTCTACATTAACTCCACCCCTCCCTCTCTTTCTGTGACTGTCTCTCTCTCCGTCTACATTAACTCCTCCCTCCCTCTCTCTCTCTCTCTCTCTCTCTCTCTCTCTCTCCGTCTACATTAACTCCACCCCTCCCTCTCTTTCTCTGACTGTCTCTCTCTCCGTCTACATTAACTCCTCCCTCCCTCTCTCTCTCTCTCTCTCTCTCCGTCTACATTAACTCCACCCCTCCCTCTCTTTCTGTGACTGTCTCTCTCTCCGTCTACATTAACTCCTCCCTCCCTCTCTTTCTGTGACTGTCTCTCTCTCCGTCTACATTAACTCCTCCCTCCCTCTCTCTCTCTCTCTCTCTCTCTCTCTCCGTCTACATTAACTCCACCACCTCATCTCTTTCTCTGGACTGTCTCTCTCTCCGTCTAACATCATCCCCCTTCCTCTCTCTCTCTCTCCTACTCTCGCTCCTCTCTCTCCAGTCTACATTAAACTCCACCCCTGCCCTCTCTTTCGGGTGACTCGTCCTCTTCTCTCCGTCTACATTAAACTCCTCCCTCCCTCTCATCTCTCTCTCTATCTCTCTTTCTCTCGTTCTACATTAAAACTCCACCCTCCCTCTCGTTCTTCTGGACTCCGTCTCTCTCTCCGTCGTACCAATCATAACGTCCTCCCCTCCCTCTCTCCGCTCTCTGCTTCTCTCTCTCTCTCCTGTCTACATTAACTCCACCCCTCCTCTCCTTTCTCTGACGTCTCTCTCTCCGTCTACATTAACTCCTCCCTTCCCCCTCTCTTCTCGTCCTCTCTCTCTCTCTGTTCAGTATGAACATTAACCCACCCCTCCCTCTTACTTTTCTGTGACTGTCTCTCTCTCCGTCTACATTAAACTCCTCCCTCCCTCTCCTCTCTCTCTCTCTCTCTTCTAGATCTCTCTCGTCTAAATTAAACTCCACCACCTCCCTCTCTTTCTGCTGACTGTCTGCTCTCTCCGTCTACATTTAACTCTCCCTCCCTCTCTCTCTCTGCTCTCTCTGTTTACATTAGATAGAAGAGATAGATAAGATAGATAGGATAGATGTGATAGATAGATAGATAGAATAGGATAGATAGATAGATAGGATAGGATAGATATGATACTTATTGATTCCCGAAGGAAAATTAGCAGCCAGTAGCGGTTTCACAAAAAACAACTATTACAATGGTCACTAACGAATCATAAAATATAATATCTCACTTCGCAAGGAGGCATAGACATACAGTCAATGCCCAGAAAGTATTCATACCCATGTTCAATGTTTGACTTAAATTTCTTTTAATTTAACCAGAAAATTTTAATTTTGCCGAAATGAACACAGGCATCTTCCCAGGAGTTGATAACACGATGTATGGTACAAGAGGCATCATTGTGTGGAAAAAAAATATTTCTCAGCTTTTATACACAATTTGAACACAAAAGTGGCATGTCCAAAATTATTCATTAACCTTTGAACAAACTGTCACAGTATATGGGAGAAATCCAACAGTTCTTATACCATTCCAAATAGTTCCAAGCGGTTTGAAAGCATCCTAATTAGCCTGATTCATTGGGGAACAGCTGTTTTAATCAACTCATCAGGAGAAAGAAAAAAAACAGCAGCTCTCTGCAGTCTGGTCTGTGGGACAGTCATGGCTAAGACAAAGGAGCTCACTAAGGACCTGCGGCTGGTGCATTGTGGCCGCTCACAAGTCAGGGGAAAGGGCTATAAAAGCATATTAAAATGTTTTCAAGTTCAGTGGCTACAGTGCAACAGTATTATTAAACAAATACAAGAAGTTCCGCACTGTGGGGCAAATCTCGAGAAGATGTGGTCGGAGGCCAAAACGTGACACACCTGTGTCTGGGCCAGGAGAATAGTGAGAGAGGTGAAGAACAAATCCACGGATCACCACCAAGGCCATCCTGGTTGATCTGGCTCTGCTAGTTGGCGACATCTCTCAAGGCGACAGTCCAACGGACACTGCACACTGCTGGGTTCCACGGACACGCAGGCCAAGGAGGACACCACTTCGCACAGAAAAGGCACACAAAAGGCTCCGCTTGACCTTTGCAAAGTGCTCATCCTGGACAAAGAAGAATGAC
This sequence comes from Prochilodus magdalenae, assembly GCA_024036415.1. Taxonomy (NCBI): domain Eukaryota; kingdom Metazoa; phylum Chordata; class Actinopteri; order Characiformes; family Prochilodontidae; genus Prochilodus; species Prochilodus magdalenae. The sequence goes on from JAMWET010000911.1 coordinate 52,739, forward strand.
TTTTCTGGTGTTCTGTTTTATGGTCAGATGAAACAAAAAATTGAATTGTTTGGCCACAATGATGTTGTGCACCATTTGGGGTAAAAAAAGGAGAAGCCTTCAACCCCTAAGAACACCCTCCCACTGTTCAAACATGGTGGGGTGGGAACCTAATGTTTTGGGGGTGTTGTTTAAGCCAATGGAAAAGGGAAAAACCTTGATCGCAGTAAAAATGGCACCTATGAAAAAAGAGCAATACATCAAGATTTCACAAACAACAACAAACAACATCAGGGCAGTGACGCAGAGAAACTTGCCTTGGAGAACCGGCGGACATGTCAGCCCGACAACGACCAAAACACAAGCCAAAAGTGGTGAAGAAATGGTTAGCAGACAAAAAACATAATGTTTTGCAGGGCCCAAGCCAGAGTCCTGGACTTTTCCAATTGGGAATCGTTGGAGGGAGCTAAAGATCAGGGTTGATGGCAAGTAGGACCTCGAACCTCAAAGAGTGGATCCATCACACCAAATATTAATTTCCAAAACACATATATCATTCAAACAAATTTTCCTCACAATTATCTCCTCTTCCTCCCT
>JAMWET010000912.1:0-2500 GCA_024036415.1 Prochilodus magdalenae
ACAAACAGGAAGATCAAGAAACGGAGGCCGGATACAGGACGCACCTGATTGTGTAACTCCATGAATGGTTCTGTATTTACAGCCTTATAATCGGGATGCTTGTAAACCTAACGGCTAGCTGAACTACAGGGTGGATAACACCCATCGCCCCAAGTGGTGACCAATCTCGTACCCCTGTCCTGATTTCACTCCCGTTGGTTTCCGGTCACAAATTGTCAACGTTATTGCCTGAATCATACACCCCAAGAGCATCAGCCCACAACTAGGCTAGCTAGGTAGCTAACTAGGTAGCTGGGGTTAGCATCCGTAAACAAATGCAACAAAGCCAGGGTACACCTGATCTAACTCTCTAACTAGGCTAACTTGCTAACTCTATTTTGGGCATCCTTGGGAAGTGAAATCGGGATGGAGATGAGAGATTGGGGCTCAGACCGGTCAGCGAGGAAGGACAAAAAAAGAAAAAGGTGGTTCTATTGTCACAAGTGGTTGGTGTAGCTCAGCGGATAACACCACTGCCCACCAGGGAGCCACCACCACATGTGGGAGACTGGGGTTTGAATCCCAGTCTGGGATGGGATTGCTGTACTACACCAATAAGAGTCCTTGGGCAAGACTCCTAACACTACACTGGCCCACCTGTAATATGATTAACCTTGTTAGTCGCTCTGGAAAGAGCGTCAGCTAAATACCGTAAATGTAAATAGCAGAACCCCTCCTGGTGCTTTGGAGAACCATTTTCAAGGAGGCTCTGTATAGAACCATATATTATATAAGACACTTCTCCATTCAGTCTGGAAGAACCGTTTTATCCATGCGAAGAACTTATAGACGCATGCATGCGGTTCAGTGGGTGTTCATGGGGTCTATATGGATGGAGGCGCTGTCTCTGCCTATGGAACCCCAGTTTTTCAGTGGCCCCAGCCTCATTTCGCACTCAGCTGAAGAAGATTCTTTGATCATATTTGATTATGTAGATGATCCTGTGTAAAAAGGAATCCGGATATCTGCGGAACACATGTGACACCAGTAAACAACCAGGGCTTGGAACTGAACGATTGGGGCAACATTGTTGTGATGTTTTTTTCTTTTTCCTGACTTCTAAATTTTGCCCTCGTCTATAAATGAGTTTTAATGTTGCCGGTTAAGATGCCAGACTGCCAGTTAATAATGGTTGTGTTCATTTATAGTGTAGGGGTACGTGCAGAGCGTGGTGCGGCTAAATAGTCCCCACCCCCCAAAAAAATGTATTATTATTATTATTGCCGTCATTATTTACAGTTTCCACTTTATCCCATCATCAACATTCCATATAACACGCATACGACATGTAGGTTTACTGGTTGGTTAGATACAGTGTCTACAGGGGTTGGAAAAATGAAACTGAAACACCTGGTTTTTAGACCACAGTCATGTTATTAGTATGGTGTAGGGGCCTCCTTTTTGCGGCCAATACAGCGCCAGTTGGTCTTGGGAATGACGTATACTGCGTCCTGCACAGTGGTCAGAGGGAGTTTAAGCCATTCTTCTTTGCGGGATAGTGGCCAGGTCACTAACGTGATGCTGGTGGAGGTTCGTCCTGTCTTGGTGGTATGCTGACATTACCCTGGATTACCGTGGCTCTTGATACATCACATAGACTTGCTGTCTTTGGTCACAGATGCGCCAGCAAGACGTTGGCCCAACAGTGTGTCCTCTTTTGAACTCTGTAATGTCCCCCCCCATAATGCTTGTGTGCATTTGCAGTAATTTGAGCAGAACTGGTGCTCTTACCTGCCTAACCTGAACCCTTCACACTCTGCTCTTACTGGTGCAATGTGCAGTTAATGAAGATTGGCCACCAGCTGGTCCCAATTTAGCCATGAGGACCTCCCACACAAAAAATGATCAGGTGTTTTTCAGTTTCATTGTCCAACCCCTGTATGTGTGTTGGAGACATGGAGACCCCCTGGTTCCCATCACAACCACTGCACTGAACCTCTGAACCATCTCCCACCGAACCCACTTTAGTGGAACGCCTGTTTGACTCTCGACTTCCAAGGGTTACTGAACCCATCCTTACCTCAGCCCAATGCACATAGACCTCATAGCCGCGCCGCAGCCGGTACCCTCCGGGTTATACTCCACCCTGTAGCCTCCCTCGGTGCCTGGCTTTAGCTGGGATACACCTATGAACAGCGGGACACAGAGGACCAGTTAACGTCTGTCGACCAGCAGCAGACATACATACACAAAATGATAATACTCTATCTATAGTCTATACATAGAATTTAATAGATCAAGACCCACCAAGTAGGTCCGTAGTTATGGCCACTCTGTAGGTGGGCAGTTCCAGACTGTAGTCCATCTGTTTCTCTGTATACTGTATTACCCTGTTCTTCAATGGTCAGGACCCCCACAGGACCACCACAGAACCACCACAGAGGAGGTATGGTGTTGGGGGTGGATCATTCTCAGCACTGCAGTGACGCTGACGTGGTGGTGGCGTGTTAGTGTGTGTGGT
>JAMWET010000912.1:7500-60000 GCA_024036415.1 Prochilodus magdalenae
CCTATTTCATATGCATATTATACATAATATGTATACATAATATATATCATATCTATATAATTAATATATATATACTTATAATATATATAGATATAATATATATATATATATATATGCAAGTGGGCAACCTGTATGGAGTGAAATCAGTTGTCACCCAGAACTTGAAACCAACCTGACCGGAAATCAAAGGGCACTAGTAGGGATAAGCACTGCTTGTTACGGCTGTTACTATAGTCGTATAAACTGGGTTTTTTCAATAATTCATTCATTTCATTCATTCATCCAATCCCAGCAATCCATTCCATCCATCCATCAATTCCATTCACTTTCATTAAAGATGGTTTCATAAACACTGAATAAAACACATGGTTGTTTTGGTTTTTTGTGTGTGTTAATAAAAAACAGTAATGTTCCCCATCCCTTACCATCCGGTATGTGCTCCCACCAATGTTTCTACAATTCTACCATCCTTTGCATGTGCTTTCCACCGTTATGTTCCTATATTTTCCCACCATCCTGTTATGTGTTCTACCATTGTTTCATATATCCACCAATCCTGGATTGTGTGTCTACCATGTTTCCTATATCCCCACCATCACGTATATGTGCTTCCACCATGTTCTACATGTACCATCCTTGTATGGTGCTCCACCAATGTTCTATTAATCCACCCATCCTTTGGTACTGTTGCTGCCACCCATGTTTTCTATATACCACCATCCTGGTATTGTGGCTCAACCCATGTTCCCTATATCCCCCACCATCCTGTATGTGTTTTTACCTACATGTTCTCTATATCCACCCTCCGTTATGTGTGCTCCACCCAATGTTTTCTATATGTTACCATCCTGTAGGTGCCCCTCTACCATGTTCTATATCCACCATTTCTGTATTGTGCTTCAACGGAACTTCACCCCAGAATTCAGTCCTTGCGACATGTACCTCAGGGCCTGGAAAAAGGAAGCTAAATGTATGGTGGGACCCTCCACGAAATGCCCACTCGTTTTCATTTAACTCTTTCCCAGTTGAGGGGGGGCCTTGCTCCCAGAAGGGCATCCAGAGGTCATTATTGGTGCGTCATGGCCGCCGCTGATTTAACCGTGATGTTGAGTCCACCCGGCCTCATTACAGCCTAGATATCTAGAATAAGGTCACGTGACTCATTAATTCTTTCCTGAATCAGTAGGTTGTTGGGTATTGGAGTATCACAGACTGTTACTTGTAATCCTAAAAGTGCAGGACCACCAATTTCTGAGGAAACGTTTTAAAATCAGTTTGATGTTTGGGGAAACAAGCTGCCCATCATCATCATCCTTCCTCATCAATCCACTCTTTTGCAACATTCTGCACCACCATGTGCCAGAAAAAAGCTAAATTGTAGACACTGGATTAAAGGACCCCATTTGTTTGCTGGAGCGAGGAAAGACGGCACAAACCTCCATCTGTTTTTGGGGGCCCTGAGACTGGTCAACATTGTCCAACAGTCCCCCTTCCAGCAATTTCAAGCAGCAACACCGATTCAATTTTATATTCATCTGACTCTGTGTGTATATGAATATCAAAAAACAGTGCTTTTACCTGTTAGGGCAGGTGGTTAGATCCCTAGCTTGCTGTTTCTAGGGTGGCCGGCAACGTCTGTTTTTTTAGGCCGGACCAGTCCATCCGGTCCGGCGCAGGGGACCGGGACGAAAACGGCCTAATGAGTTCTTTTCACCAAACGATATCAATGGGTGAGCCGGTTTTTTGCTCACGTCCATGTTAAAAGATATGCCCTGCATTTCATTGGTTTACCAAGGTCATGTGACATCATTACTCACCTACCAGCTAACCGCAGATCAGCTCTCTTAATGCTAGTTCAAGTAAGCCAAGCCTCCGTCTGGGACTTCACGAAGTCACCCAGTGCGATGATATAGGGGAGGTTATTGAATGTCCCCTCCTTATTGGGGGGTGATGAAAAGGTGGCCCACACCCTTACAGGGGTTCTTAATGAAAGATTACTTCCAGGTGTTATGCTAGCGCTATGCTAACATGCTAGCTGTGCTTTCATTTGACTAAACTTTTTAACGTTTCAGTTCTCGGACGCATTACACACTCCATTAACACCGTTTCTGTGGATGGCCCGTTCCTGGAATAGGCCAAGCTTCCCACCTTGGGAGTAAACAACAGCATCCCCAGCCTATGCTTTAGCAGGCATAACCAAGCCTCTTGCCAATCCTCCAGGGTAGCAGGACTGGACAAAGACAGCATGTGTGTTAGTCCAGTACCCGACTGAACTCCATTTTAAGGCTCAGGAATTTATTTGGCTGTCCAACAGGTTGTAATGTGAAGCCATGAAAGCCATTTATGGAGATTTAACCCCTCTTGGACCCCCTTGGGGAGGTGGGACGCTAAACGGGCTGATGCTGGAAATTAGCTTGCGGTACAAGCTCTGTGCAATGACCCGGAGGACGTTCTCCAGTTTCCAATTAAGGGGATCGTGCTCAGGGACCCTTGGGTCAAACCGTTGTTGAAAGTGGCCCCTGTCGGAATAACTGAAAATTCAGTTGTCAAGGTACCTCGAACACAGGAAGGGGACTTGTGGATTTAACAGTAGTGCTTATCAGCACCGATTACGCAAATCCACAGTGATTGTTATGAAAAAAACCACGTGAGGCTACAGCATCTTTAGGCCAGTGTAGGCCAGATACTGAGGTGTGCAGTATACTACAATAGCAGTGGAGGAACTGTGGAAGAGGGTCCCCTTCAAGGTGGTGGCTTTCCAGGGGCCCTCCTGAGGAGGACAACCACCATGGGGGACTAGGAAGTTTTTTTTTCTAGGAAAGTCCCTGGGGACCCCTTTTTTGGGTTGCTGTGAATAACAAAGAGGGGGGGGGGGGGGGGATCGATGACTTCATCAACAAAGCAAGTTTTGCACTCCTTCCAACACAGAACACTCGCCACAGCCCACATGTTACTCCCCTTGCCAGCGTATAGTTACGCCTAACAAGCTAGACCCTGACAACACGGCAACCAATCAGAAAACCAAGACGGACCACCCGCCCCCTTCCCTTTTCTGTTCCTCCACAATCCTGTAGCACAAAGCGCATAGATCACATGACATCCTGTTACTGATTTGCCAGACAAAACACTGAGCTGCTGTTTCAAGCACCCCCTCCGCACCGCCTGCTCGGCTGTGTGGTGGTTTAGGTCTGATTGTAGAACTGCACTGCTTCTTATCCAGCTGTGTGGTTTGAAAGGGTCGGACTTGTGTGGGGCCTAAGATCACGTTGCCTCACACGTCTGTGGAAACGACCAGCATGTCTACGGCATACGGTATACAGCACTGTAAACGACAAGGTCTCATAATGTTCAGTTCCTACATACACACCTTATCCAGGAACGGACGTGACTGCACACAGGACCCTCAGCCAGTCTGCAGTTTAAGTCTGGTCCAGGACTGATAAAGTGGGTCTAGAGCTGAATCAGGCTTGTTATTAGAAAAACAAGAAACACATGCCAGGTGGGGACCTACGCGGGACTGGGAGTTGGGAGAATTCAGTAAGCACGGCTGTAAAGACAGTTAAACGTGCAACTGCCAGTGCCCCAGAGCTTTGGCGGGTTGTAAGGCCATTTTGCTGTGGTGTGGGTTGGAATACTGGGGTGGGTTGGAATACTGTGGTGTGGGATGGAATACTAGGGTATGGGTTGAAATGCTGGGGTGTGGGTTGGAATGCTGGGGTGTGGGTTGGAATACTGGGGTGTGGGATGGAATACTGTGGTATGGGTTGGAATGCTGGGGTGTGGGTTGAATTCCGGGGTGTGGGTTGGAATACTGGGGTACGGGTTGGAATACTGTGGTGTGGGATGGAATACTGTGGTATGGGTTGGAATGCTGGGGTGTGGGTTGGAATGCTGGGGTGTGGGTTGGAATACTGTGATGTGGGATGGAATACTGGGGTGTGGGTTGGAATACTGTGGTGTGGGTTGGAATATTGGTGTGGTTTGGAATATTGAGGTATGGGTTGGAATACTGGGGTATGGGTTGGAATACTGGAGTATGGGTTGGAATACTGGGGTGTGGGATGGAATACTGGGATGTGGGTTGGAATACTGAAGTATGGGTTGGAAAACGGGTGTGGGATGGAATACTAGGGTGTGGGTTGGAATACTGGGGTGTGGGTTGAAATGCTAGGGTGTGGGTTGGAATACTGGGGTACGGGTTGGAATACTGTGGTGTGGGATGGAATACTGTGGTATGGGTTGGAATGCTGGGGTGTGGGTTGGAATGCTGGGGTGTGGGTTGGAATACTGTGATGTGGGATGGAATACTGGGGTGTGGGTTGGAATACTGTGGTGTGGGTTGGAATACTGGGGTGTGGGTTGGAATATTGGTGTGGTTTGGAATATTGAGGTATGGGTTGGAATACTGGAGTATGGGTTGGAATACTGGAGTATGGGTTGGAATACTGGGGTGTGGGATGGAATACTGGGATGTGGGATGGAATACTGGGATGTGGGTTGGAATACTGAAGTATGGGTTGGAAAACGGGTGTGGGATGGAATACTAGGGTGTGGGTTGGAATACTGGGGTGTGGGTTGGAATATTGAGGTATGGGTTGGAATACTGGAGTATGGGTTGGAATACTGGGGTGTGGGATGGAATACTGGGATGTGGGTTGGAATATTGGAGTATGGGTTGGAAAACTGGGGTGTGGGATGGAATACTAGGGTGTGGGTTGGAATACTGGGGTGTGGGTTGGAATATTGAGGTATGGGTTGGAATACTGGGGTATGGGTTGGAATACTGGGGTGTGGGATGGAATACTGGGATGTGGGTTGGAATACTGGAGTATGGATGGAATACTGGGGTGTGGGATGGAATACTAGGGTGTGGGTTGGAATAATTGTTCCAGCAGAGTGTAGACTGTATAATGGCTGGGAACAACAGTAACAGGGGGAGAGTGCCCGTCTTTCCTGAGACCTTAATCCAGGAAGCTCAAAAGCAATAGTCAGGTCAAGTCGAGACAGCATCTGGTATTCTGGGGTTCTAGGAATGAATGGAATGGGTAAGTGCTAAAGAGAACACGGTAGGGTTGTTTAAAGGCCACTCCAGTGGGACCGCCAGCCTCCAGAGCTCCCAGCATTGTTCTAGCCAACCTGCAGTAAAGGAACTGAAACCTGACACGTACAGCACTGTTTGTGTGGTGTTAGGTTAGTTAGACAGACCACGTTATTAGTGGTTCTAGTGGTTTTCTGTATTTGCCACATAAAAAAACACTTGTGTGGAATGACAGGAAGTATTCAAAGTTTATTTAAGCATTTAGTTGATTACAACTCTGGTACCTGGTACTGCACAGATAACGAGAATATATTAGTCCACTGGTCTGACCCGGTCGGCTGTGTGTGCAGTGACTGTGTGCCACCCGGATGGTGTTCTACTCCAGTCAGATGTTCTAGTGTACAGGGGGAGCTATCTTCATGGTGTACTGCATCCCATCATGCACTGCGGCCTCACCATCTCTCAGCCTGCTTCAGCCAGAGAACATGGCGGCGGGTAACACTGGGGAGCTAAACGCAGCCCACTCCGAGTATAACTGTGGGTGTAGTGATTGTAGCGGGGTGAGTGTTCATCAGAATGAGCCTCAGAAAGTTAAATATACAGGTCTGAAGATTAATAAAAGATGAACTCGCTTTAGAGGATCAGTTTTAGAGTGAAATAGCCGAGGGGAGCTAACAGCTAGGCTAACCGTATCTCAGGTGAGCTGAGGAGCGTTAGCAGCAGCTAGCTCTAAACAGTGGATACAGTAATAACAGCTCTGAGGTAAATGTGAGGTAACTGGTCATGTGACTGTATTTGTATACTACACTGTAGGTCAGAACTGGTTACTGTACTGTATACCACACACAGGGGGCGTATACAGTGTGCGGTACATACTACTCTAGTGTACAGTGTGGGCTATAGGAGTGTCCCAATTAAAATACAGCCTCAGCAAATCGGACCACCAGAGGGTGCACCCACAAAACACCAGTGGACCTCCAACATTGCTACAGTTCCGAGGAGAATTCCCTGTAGACTGGGATTGTATCCACTGCTGGTAGACCCGTATGACCGCACGCTGCTTCCACACACCTGCAGATTCAGCTACTTCCTTCACACTATGGTCTTTGGCCACGCCCACATGCAGTCCCTCCTTTTAGCCAATCATTAACATCTGCTCTGGAGGGTTTTCCACACATGGAACGAGACATTCCCTGCACTGTAGCACCTCCTCCCAATCTATGGATCCCGTCACTCACACCCCACAGGGACTTACAGCCCCGTCATCCTCGTGCAGCGCCATCTCTGTTACTACTAGCCTAAAAACGCCAGGGGACCACGTTTCTGTCTGGTGAGCTTATTATAAACAGTGTGATGTAACGAAGACCAATCAGGTAAAAAAAACTTTATTCTGATTTCTGATTTTTTTAACGTAAAAATATACGTAAATTAACGCCAAAAAATTTTAATTACAAAAATTTTGTCTGTACTGTATAGCAGCCAGTTTCAGTGCATGAGCGATATGACACTCTATGAGCCATTTTTTTTATTATTTGGTCTCCACAATATGTGACAGCTTGTAAAGCTGCTCTGCGCTGATCTCCAGTCGGTCCCGGTACTCCAGGCTGCTGTAGTTACCCGGTGGAACTCCCTCTGTTCCGTAGAGCAAACCCCAACAGCAGCAGGCGATCACTGCGGTGCTGTCGCAGTCCCCTGCAGAGACACACAACCGACGTTAGCATGTCATTCTCCGTCCTGCTGCAGTGAGGAACCACACGGAACCTCCAGAGACCTTAATGTATGTGCTCCACCATGTTCCACATCTACCATCCTGTATGTGCTCCACCATGTTCTACATACACCATTCTGTATGTGCTCCACCATGTTCTACATCTACCATCCTGTATGTGCTCCACCATGTTCTACATACACCATCCTGTATGTGTTCCACCATGTTCTACATACACCATCCTGTATGTGTTCCACCATGTTCTACATACACCATCCTGTATGTGCTCCACCATGTTCTACATACACCATCCTGTATGTGCTCCACCATGTTCTACATACGCCATCCTGTATGTGCTTGTTACATTGCTCCACCATGTTTAGGCTACATACACATCCTTGTTATGTGCTCCACCATGTTCTACATACACTATCCCTGTATGTGCTCTCCACCATGTTTCTACATACGCCCATCCTGTATGTGCTCCACCCAATGTTCTACAATACACCATCCATGTATGTGTTTTCCACCATGTTCTACATACACCCATCCTGTATGTGCTCCCACCATGTTCTACATACACCATCCTGTATGTGCTCCTACCATGTTTCTACATCTACCATCCTGTATATGTGTTCTACCATGTTCTACTTTACACCCATCCTGTATGTGTTCCCACCATGTCTTCATCCTACTTACACATCCTGTATGTGCTCCACCATGTTCTACATCTACATCTACCATCCTGTATGTGCTCCACCATGTTCTAATATCCACCATCCTGTATGTGCTCCACCATGTTCTACACATACACCCTCCTGTATGTGCTTCCACCATGTTCTACATACCACCATCCTGTCATGTGCTTCCACCATGTTTCCTACATTAGCACCATTCCTGTATGTGCTCCCACCATGTTCTAACATAACACCATCCGTATGTGTTTCCACCATGTTTCTACATCATACCCATCCTGTATGTGCTCCACCATGTTCTACATACACCATTCCTGTATGTTGGCTCCACCATGTTCTGACATCTACCATCTGTATGTGCTCCACCATGTTCTAATACACATCCTGTATGTTGCGTGCCCACACATGTTCTACATCTATAATCCTTATGTGCCTTCCACCATGTTCTACCATACACACCATCCTGTATGTGCGCTCACCATGTTTCTACATACACCATCCTGCTTTTATATGATGCGTCCACCATGTTTCTACATACACTCATCCTGAGTAGTGGCTCCACCATGTGTTCTACATCTACCATCCTGTATGTGCTCCATGCTTTTACATACGACCATGCCTGTATGTGCTCACCAACCTGTTCCTACATCCTACCATCCTGTATGGGCTCCATGTTACCACGACCACCATCGTGTAGTGTTGCTCCACCATGCTCCACATACTACACATCCTGTAGTGTGTTCCACCATGGTTCTCATACAGCCGACCATCCTGTAATATGCTCGTCTCACCATGTTATACATACACCATCCTTGTAATGTTTGCTCCACCATGTTCTACATGTAACCATCCTGTATTGTGGTTTCCACCATGTTCCACATATACCAGTCTGATATGTGGTTTCCACCATGTTCCACATTTTTTATCTCCCCCCATCCTGTATGTTGTGTCCACCCATGATTCTACATCTATAACTCCTGTATGTGTGCTCCTACCAGTGTTCCTAAAGTGACGATAATCCTGTATGGTATCCACCATGTTCTACATCTACACCATCGCTGTATGTGTTCCACCAATGTTCCACATCTACCATCCCTGTATGTGTGCTCCACCATTGTTCGACCATAACCACAATTCCTGTATGTGCTCCACCATTGTTCTAACATCTACCATCCCTGTATGTGCTTCACCATTACTGTTTTACATCTACCATCCCTGTATAGTGCTCCACGCATGTTCTACCATCTACCATCACGGTACTGTGTTTCACACCCATGTTCTACATACATTTCCATCCTGTATGTCGTCTCCCACTCATGTTCTTACCTACACCATCTGTAATGTGGTTCCTGACCATGTTCCTACAATCTCACGCATCCTGTATGTGTCATCCATCCGTGTTTCTACATCTACCATCCGTGTTATGTGCTCACCGTGTGTCTACATACACATATCCCTGTTATGTGCTTCCAACCGATGGTTCTTACATTAAACCATACCTGTATGTGACTCCCACCATGTTCTACATCACAAAAAAAATATATTCCCTTGTGGTAATGTGGCTCCACATGTCTACAATCTCACCAATCTGTATGTGCGCCAACCATGTTCTTAACATCTACCATCCTATATGTGACTGCCACCATGATTCGTACGTACACCTACCATCATGTATGGCTGTCCCACCTATCAGTTCTACCATACCACCATCCTAGTAGTGTTGTTCCCACTACCATGTTTTCAACATCCTACGCAGTCCTGTATGTGTTCAACCATGATACCTACATCTAGCATACTGTATGTGGTCCACCATGTTTCCTACAGCTATCATCCTGTATGTGAGTTATCCCCAGTCGTTCTACATCTATAATTCCTGTATGTGCGTCCACCATGTTCTAACATCTATAATCGCTGTATGTGTTCCACCATGTGTTTCCACATCCACCATCCTGTTGTGCTCCATCATGTTTCACAACACCATCCTGTATGTGCTCCCCATGTTCTACATCTACCATCGCTGTTGTGCTTCAGCATGTCCTACATCTACCATCCTGTATGTGCTCCATCCATGTTCTACCTCTACCATCCTGTGTGTATGCGTTCCACCATGTTCTACATACACCATCTCTGTATGTCGCTCCACCATGTGTCTACATACACCATCCTGTATGTGTGCTTCACCATGTTCTTACATCTACCATCCTGTATGTGCTCCACCAATGTTCTACTCCTACCCATCCTGTATGTGCTCCCACCATGTTTCTCATCTACATCCTTTATGTGCTTTCCATACATGTCTTATATCCACCTCTGTTAATGTGCTCCCACCATGCTTCTACATCTACCGACCTGTATGTGCTCCCACCATGTTTATATCCACCACCTGATGTGCTTCCACCATGTTCTTACCTACACCTATCCTGTATGTGCTCCACCGATGTTCTACTTACACCATCCTGTATGTGCTTCCACCATGCTGTTTACATCTACCATCCTGTACTCGTGCTTCTCGCCACCAATGTTCTACATCCACCATCCTGTATGTGCTCCGACCATAGCTCTACACATCTACCATCCTGTAATGTGCTCCACCATGTTCTACATACACCATCCTGTATGTGCTCACCATGTTCTACATACACCATCCTGTATGTGTAGATAACCATACTGTATGAGCTCCACCATGTTCTTACCTCACGCATCCTGTATGTCTCCACCATGTTCTACATAACACCCATCCTGTATGTGTTCCACCATGTTCTACATCTACCATCCTGTATGTGCTCCACCATGTTCTACATACACCATCCTGTATGTGCTCCACCATGTTCTACATGTACCATCCTGTATGTGTTCCACCATGTTCCACATCTACCATCCTGTATGTGTTCCACCATGTTCCACATCTACCATCCTGTATGTGTTCCACCATGTTCTACATCTACCATCCTGTATGTGCTCCACCATGTTCTACATACACCATCCTGTATGTGTTCCACCATGTTCTACATACACCATCCTGTATGTGCTCCACCATGTTCTACATACACCATCCTGTATGTGCTCCACCATGTTCTACATACACCATCCTGTATGTGCTCCACCATGTTCTACATCTACCATCCTGTATGTGCTCCACCATGTTCTACATACACCATCCTGTATGTGCTCCACCATGTTCTACATACACCATCCTGTATGTGCTCCACCATGTTCTACATCTACCATCCTGTATGTGTTCCACCATGTTCCACATCTACCATCCTGTATGTGCTCCACCATGTTCTACATACACCATCCTGTATGTGCTCCACCATGTTCTACATCTACCATCCTGTATGTGCTCCACCATGTTCTACATCTACCATCCTGTATGTGCTTGCTCCACATGTGTTCCAACATACACCATCCTGTATGTGCTCCACCATGTTCCACATCTACCATCCTGTATGTGTTCCACCATGTTCTACATACACCATCCTGTATGTGCTCCACCATGTTCTACAATACACCACATCCACCATGTTTCTTACATACACCATCCTGTATGTGCTCCACCATGTTCTACATACACCATCCTGTATGTGCTCCACCATGTTCTACATCTACCATCCTGTATGTGCTCCACCATGTTCTACATCTACCATCCTGTATGTGCTCCACCATGTTCTACATCTACCATCCTGTATGTGCTCCACCATGTTCTACATACACCATCCTGTATGTGCTCCACCATGTTCTACATACACCATCCTGTATGTGCTCCACCATGTTCTACATACACCATCCTGTATGTGCTCCACCATGTTCTACATCTACCATCCTGTATGTGCTCCATGTTCTACATACACCATCCTGTATGTGCTCCACCATGTTCCACATACACCATCCTGTATGTGCTCCACCATGTTCTACATCTACCATCCTGAATGTGCTCCACCGTGTTCTACATCTACCATCCTGTATGTGCTCCACCGTGTTCTACATCTACCATCCTGTATGTGCTCCACCATGTTCTACATCTACCATCATGTGTGTGTTCCACCATGTTCTACATACACCATCCTGTGTGTGCTCCACCATGTTCTACATACACCATCCTGTATGTGCTCCACCATGTTCTACATACACCATCCTGTACATGTTCCATCTACATAAATGGCATGACCTACATGAATGGTGAGTTTGTAATGCACACCCATCTGCACCACACCTTTTCCAGGATTAGGTCATGGTGAAAGCTGTTTGGCCAGTTCACACCCAACAATTATAATCTCCACCCAGATTATCCTGCCATGTGTACTCAGTCTGGGAACTCCATGGAAGGCTGTGCATTGTTAACGTGGAAGCCAGTGTATTCCTTTAACGTGACTGCTGACCTCCATGAAATGCCGCTCGGTTCATTAGCTCCTCCCAGTTCGAGCCTGCTCCCAGAAGGGCATCCAGGGCGATCATTGGTGCGTCATGGCCGCTGCTTCCACCCCATCCACCCCAGCTGAAGCTTTTATAAGCCTCGTCCCGCTCGGCTGGCCCGTACTGGTCAGGCCAGATCACCGGCCCGGTCCCAGATGACAAGCCTCTCAAGTTGAGATACCTGAGAGATGGAAATACAGAACATGTGTTTATTAAATTCTCCAATATCTGCAACTAATACATACAACCAGAGAGCACCATGGAGCTCAGGTGTTGGATAATCAGTTCAGGATTACAAACAGCACTGGATGGAGATCCATTATTCCACAGAGTGCAGTTCCACTGCTCTCCAGCCCAAAACTGGGGGCTCTATAGCCCTCTAGCTGACACATTGCGTGTTGACCTTATGTTCAGGAGTTTAAGGTGGTAGTAACTCCAGGCTCCTGCAGATGGCGCTGCACGAGGATCATGGGGCTATAAATAATGGGGTGTGAGTGACGGGATCCATAGATTGGGAAGAGGTGCTACAGTGCAGGGAGTGTCTCGCTCCATGTGTGGAAAATGGCTCCAGAGCAGATGTTAATGATTGGCTAAAAGGAGGGACTGCATGTGGGCGTGGCCAAAGACCATAGTGTGAAGGAAGTAGCTGAATCTGCAGGTGTATGGAAGCGTACGGTCATACGGGTCTACCAGCAGTGGATAAAATCCCAGCCTACAGGGAATTCTCCTCGGAACTGTGCCAGGGAAGGCATCCACCACATCTGGACCACCTGACCAGTTCGTTGATGTAGGAGTGTCTGAACACTGATGTGGCTACATCCAGAAACTGGTCCAGCATGCCCAATCCAGTCCCAGCTGTTACTGGTGCTGGTGGAGGTGTTACACTGTACTAGGTACGGTTCAGTCACAGGGGACTCAGCTTTGGTCCGGTACGTTTATGCTGTAACGCAGCACCAGTATTAGGAATGGGCGTGGCTATTCAAATACCCAAACTCATCATGCATCTGCAGTTTGAAATCATTTCCTATATGTCTTCATCTCACCATTCCCACTTCTTGGTGAAGTAACTCCAGTCTCTCTCCGTCTCGCTCACAGCGTATCCCGCCGTTTTCACAAACTCCTTGGCTACCGGACACGCTTCCTTCACTAAGCCCAGCCCCCAGGTTGTGAGTGGACGACGCTGGACGGCATAGGCTGTGAACAGCGCTGAAGCTACGCTGCCTAGAAATCCAGTTGGATGAGTGTGGCTCATCCTTCCCGTCTCTACAGCAACAGCCACCAGAGTCGACAGCTGCTCAGGCCGAGGGTACCTGGAACAACATGGGCAGGAGAAATCGATCATGAAGAGAATACTTATGGTTATGTCTTATATGAACACCTGGCCTCACCTCAGGCCAATGCACATCGCCCTCATGGCAGCTCCACATCCTCCACTCGTTTTATTATAAGGTATCCTGTAGCCGTCTGGAGTGCCTGGGTGGAGCATTGATATACCTGGAGAGAAAGTGAGGATAAGGGATGTGTTAGTGTAGTGTAAGTAGCGTGTTGGTGTACAGTAACTCAGTAAGTGTAATGTGTTAGTGTGCTGTAAGTAGTGTGTTGGTGTACGGTAACTCAGTAAGTGTAATGCGTTAGTGTGCTGTAAGTAGCGTGATGGTGTACAGTAGCTCAGTAAGTGTAATGCGTTAGTGTGCTGTAAGTAGTGTGTCGGTGTACAGTAACTCAGTAAGTGTAATGTGTTAGTGTACTGTAAGTAGCGTGTTGGTGTACGGTAACTCAGTAAGTGTAATGTGTTAGTGTGCTGTAAGTAGCGTGTCGGTGTACGGTAACTCAGTAAGTGTAATGCGTTAGTGTACTGTAAGTAGCGTGTTGGTGTACAGTAACTCAGTAAGTGTAGTGTGTTAGTGTGCTGTAAGTAGCGTGTTGGTGTACAGTAACTCAGTAGGTGTAATGTGTTAGTGTGCTGTAAGTAGCGTGTTGGTGTACAGTAACTCAGTAAGTGTAGTGTGTTAGTGTGCTGTAAGTAGCGTGTTGGTGTACAGTAACTCAGTAAGTGTAATGCGTTAGTGTACTGTAAGTAGCGTGTCGGTGTACAGTAACTCAGTAAGTGTAATGTGTTAGTGTGATGTAAGTAGCGTGTTGGTGTACAGTAACTCAGTAAGTGTAATGTGTTAGTGTGATGTAAGTAGCGTGTTGGTGTACAGTAACTCAGTAAGTGTAATGTGTTAGTGTGATGTAAGTAGCGTGTTGGTGTACAGTAACTCAGTAAGTGTAATGCGTTAGTGTGCTGTAAGTAGCGTGTTGGTGTACAGTAACTCAGTAAGTGTAATGCGTTAGTGTGCTGTAAGTAGCGTGTTGGTGTACAGTAACTCAGTAAGTGTAATGTGTTAGTGTGCTGTAAGTAGCGTGTTGGTGTACAGTAACTCAGTAAGTGTAATATGTTAGTGTGCTGTAAGTAGCGTGTTGGTGTACAGTAACTCAGTAAGTGTAATGTGTTAGTGTGCTGTAAGTAGCGTGTTGGTGTACGGTAACTCAGTAAGTGTAATGTGTTAGTGTGCTGTAAGTAGTGTGTTGGTGTACAGTAACTCAGTAAGTGTAGTGTGTTAGTGTACTGTAAGTAGTGTGTCGGTGTATGGTAACTCAGTAAGTGTAGTGTGTTAGTGTACTGTACGTAGCGTGTCGGTGTACAGTAACTCAGTAAGTGTAGTGTGTTAGTGTGATGTAAGTAGCGTGTTGGTGTATGGTAACTGGTTGGTATATTTGTTAGAATTACTGATAAAGAAGTAAAGCAGTTGTGATTTCATAATTACCCATAATGCAAGAACCTCCTGGTGCCCTTCCATCCATGTCCTTCATCCCGTGTATATACTGTAAAGCCACTTCATGCAGAAGCTCCTCCCCTTCCTTTCCTGGGAGAAAACCACAAAACTACATCAGCCTTTGTTTACCATGGACTCGGCTATGGCAACGAACCGCTGGTCAGGTAAAGAAACCTGTTGCTAAAGCTTCAGCGGTGGCCAGGTGGAGGACGGTGTCATCGCTAACTGGCCAGTGCAGCAGGTTGGTGGTGATGTTCTTCAGTCCTCCGAGCTCCTGTACAGCCTACGAACCAAGAATTAGACGGTTAGGTTAATCACCAGACCGACTTATTAATCAGAATGATCAGTCTTATGGGGACTTAGCTTCCAAAGCCAATTCTTATTATTAAGCTAATTATTCAGCATTAAGCTAAGGTATGCGTTAGCATGCTAATATGCTAGCAATGCTTTTGCTCAGCTTAGAGTCAGCCTATATGAATAAGGTCATGTCTCTGTTAATCACTGGTAAGTTCACCTGGTGGATGTATGTCCCGGAATATTCAAACTCCCACTTGAAGCCAATAGCATCTCCGACACCGCTTAGCAGCATGCCGGCCTTGTAGTGCTCGAGTGTAGCAGGGCTGGACAAAGACAACAGAGTGAACCACGTCCATTAGTTTAGTGTAATGGTCATTAACTCCACAAGCATTTTCAGGAAATTCCTACAGGAACCTCCACCAATACCGTCAAGCCGTTGGCATCCTATGGGGGGCGTCCTGTGAGCACTAATAATGTAGACAATGAAGACCATCATTTAACCTGTTTATATTTATCAATAATGAAATTTTAGTTTAAAAATTTGCTGCTAAATATTCCCAACAACCATATCTGCTATAGGCCAGCTGTTATCCACCGCGTCCGACCCAGGGCCCACCTGATAGAGCCACAAAGCATACCGGCCCACCAGAAAACCAAAATCAACTTTTATAAATACAAATTTCTCCAAAAATCTGCATAAAGAATAATTAGGACTTGTCCAAATTCAAACAGTGGAGCTGTGAAGGCACCCCAAGAAACCTCTCCAGCAGTAGCTAGCCGGCGGCGACGTAGCCTCCAGCTGAAGATGTTGAATTAGCCCACTGCTACCATGAGGGTTTCATTTGTACATGTGCACATTATTAAACATACGGTATATTTATATAAATACATCTAATATGGTTATATATGATTCCAGCCCACTACATTTCCATTTACGCCATTCAGCTGACGCTCTTATCCAGAGCGACACACAAGGCTAATCATTTTACAGGTAGGTCAGACTCCTAGTGTTAGGAGTCTTGCCCAAGGGCTCTTATTGGTGCAGCACAGTGTAGTCACCCAGCCCAGGAATCGAACCCCAGTCTCCCACATGGGACGGTAGCTTCCTGGTAGGTAATGGTGTTATCCACTGCGCCCACCAACCCCCACTGACCCCACCGGTGTACAGACCCTGAGGAGGGTGGCCCACTGGTGGCCCATGCCAAATCCAATCCCAGCTGTTACTTGTGGATACGGTAGCTCTTTACAGATGGCTAGATTAGTCAATACAATTTGTTACCATACATGTCTTTACCTACTACATATCAGTGATCTGTAAAGTGCAGCGCCATCTGCAGGAGCCTGAAACTACTACCACCTTCAATACGCAAGCGGACTCATTTTTAGCGTTCAGTGAGCTTAACCCGAAAACGTAATGCATGCAATATACATACCTGGGACTTTAATCTCCCACTCGGTATACAGTATCTAACACCAGACCTGCTGATTCCTCCATACAGGTATACACATGCCTCACGCTCCCACTAGCACATCCTGTGCAGTATGGACACGGTTGGCGCGCAGATAAAGACCCAGAGCTGCTTTGAATAGCCTCGAACTCTTATCCCTGTTTTCTCCCAGTGGTACCGTCACTGCCACCCACTCGCCGTCACAAAGCAGCTGTTATTGATCTACCATGCCTGGCCTGACACTCGCCTCTTACTGCAGGTATAGGGGAACCGTGTCCTACTTGAGTCTCCCACTCATAGAACCCACTCTGTTGGCCTGTGAGCTGCTCCACAGCTTCTGATTTATTAATACCTTAAATCCATAGTTCTGAAAAATCTAGATAGTTCTTTACACTGAACAGTAAAGCCCATACAGGAGGCATAAACCAGTCTAAGTACCAACTTACACCCAACATCAAAAAACAGCTGCACCCAGAAGGAGGTGTGGGAGTGCGGTGCTGTTGGGAAGGAAGATAAAGATGACCAGGATCAATAACTGGTGATAAATTTAGACTGATATGATCAATATTTATTGAGCTACACATACAGAAGTCTGTCTCTCAGTATGGCGTCGGGCCGCCGTGTTCGCTAACCCAACACGCCAGACGTCTCGGTATGGAGCTGTAGAGGTTCCTGATGGAGTCCTGTGATAATCCATCCCATGCAGCTTGAACATCCTCACACAGTTCCTGCAGATGGTGCGGTAGGGGTGGAGGTGGAGGGACACCAGGCCTTCTGGACGTGTGACAACAGTCCGTCCATCTTGGTGCTGACCACGGTGCCTCCACACACGGATTCGTTGGGCGTCTCCACCAAGACTAAAGCGGGACTCGTCACTGAAGATGACCCGCTGCCATTCTGAGTCACTCCATGACAGTCTGGTACGACACCACTGCAGTCTTTGGTGACGGTGACGTGGTGTTAAGGACAGTCGTGGTAACGGTCTGTGTGCATGTAGTCCTGCGTGGTGCAGCCGTCTGCCGATGGTGCTGCACTAACAGGATGACCCATGGAGGACACCACTGCTCGCTGGATCAGTCAGGTACAGAGATAAGGTCCGTCCTTGGTTACGTCATTTGCATGTCTCACGATGTCAAACCTACCCACCAAGGCTAGGTGACATGGCTAGAAATGTCCAACGTTGGTTGGAGGAGCATGACTACGAGTTTCCAGTACCACCCCGGCCTCGCTAACTCTCCAGAACTCAACTGAGCAGCTGTGGGACCACCTCGATTGTCCCCCACACCACCTCCTACAGCTGACGCACTGCAGTCAGCATGGCTTTGCGTCACACTGAGTCACTCTCAGCTTGTCTAGGTGCTAGGTTTCTCTGGATATAATAACGACCTGGTCATAATAATGTGACTGTATGTCTGTACCGTAGAGCAGTACAATGACGCGTGTGTATTCCCCTGACACTGTACCGTGTTTTTTTTTTTTGTAAACCACAAGAATTTCCTGGCAAACAGCTGCCAAGTTAAATCAGGCGTGCTCCACCCAGGCTAAGTTACTCCAGAGAAACACTCCTGTAGTGCAAAGCTAATTACAAAAAGAAGGTTTGGACTGTTACAGCTGCTTACCCGTCCATGTTGAGGATCCTCCCTGGGTTGCCAGACACTGAACAATCCAAAACACTGATGAAAACTTCCCCTGTATCTGTTCCTCTGTACTCCTTTAACCACAAGGCCTGTGGTCCACAAGCTGTCCCGTGACTGACTAGCCAGACAAAGCACTTCTGTTTAAAAACCCTGCTCAGGTGATGGGTGGATCCAGGGGATCCAGCCAAGCAGGTCTGCTTCTGAACCTGCCTCGGTTCTTCCCCGATATGTGTTTTGTCAGGGCAGGTCTAGTGTAGGCCGGGGAGCAGAGGAGCAGACTGTTTACATGGAGCCTCTGAGTCTTTCTTGGGATGTACAGAAGGGGGCACCAATTCCCATCCTGAGAAAAGGCCAGCTTCCTGTTTGATGGTGCATGTTTTTTTTTAAAGAGCCAGACACGTTGCAGGCAGCAGCCTGTGATATTGCATTCAGGCCGTCCTCGCGAAACAGCTTATTAGCAGGGACGGGCTCATTCCCGTCCGACAGAGTGGATGTCATTGCTCATTAGGGTCTCAAAGGAACTGGGGCTGTTTACCACCACTTCAGCTACACAGTGGCAGAGATTAGAGCCAAACATGGGACTCACAAGGCAGCGTGACCAATGGTTCCGTCAGAACACAGGTAGCCTGAGAGGAGGAGGATGTTTAGCAGGCCTGGGATGAAGAGGGTTCTGATGAAGCTGTGCAGTCCTGGATTAGACCGAGCTTTTGGAGCTGTCAAAGGTTAAACATGGCTCCGCCTAGCAGGCTCTGCTTCTGTTTATCTTAAAGCTCTACTGTAGAATAAAAGTGAAGACCCCAAAGTATAAACTAGCCCTCATGGAATTATACAGTCCTCCTTAAAACCCTCCAGAATGGAATTACACAGTCCACCTTTAAACACTCCAGAATGGAATTACACAGTCCACCTTAAAACCCTCCAGAATGGAATTACACAGTCCACCTTAAAACCCTCCAGAATGGATTTATCTAGTCCACCTTAAAACCCTCCAGAATGGAATTACACAGTCCACCTTAAAACCCTCCAGAATGGAATTACACAGTCCACCTTAAAACCCTCCAGAATGGAATTATACAGTCCACCTTAAAACCGTACAGAATGGAATTATACAGTCCACCTTAAAACCCTCCAGAATGGAATTATACAGTCCACCTTAAAACCCTCCAGAATGGAATTACACAGTCCACCTTAAAACCCTCCAGAATGGAATTACACAGTCCACCTTAAAACCCTCCAGAATGGAATTATACAGTCCACCTTAAAACCGTACAGAATGGAATTATACAGTCCACCTTAAAACCCTCCAGAATGGAATTACACAGTCCACCTTAAAACGCTCCAGAATGGAATTATACAGTCCACCTTAAAACCCTCCAGAATGTAATTATACAGTCCACCTCAAAATCCTCCAGAATGTAATTACACAGTCCACCTTAAAACGCTCCAGAATGGAATTATACAGTCCACCTCAAAACCCTCCAGAATGGAATTATACAGTCCACCTTAAAATCCTCCAAAATGGAATTATCCAGTCCACCTTAAAACCCTCCAGAATGGAATTATCCAGTCCACCTTAAAACGCTCCAGAATGTAATTATACAGTCCACCTCAAAATCCTCCAGAATGGAATTACACAGTCCACCTTAAAATCCTCCAGAATGGAATTATCCAGTCCACCTTAAAACCCTCCAGAATGGAATTACACAGTCCATCTTAAAATCCTCCAGAATGGAATTATACAGTCCACCTTAAAACCCTCCAGAATGGAATTATCCAGTCCACCTTAAAACCCTCCAGAATGGAATTATACAGTCCACCTTAAAACCCTCCAGAATGGAATTATACAGTCCACCTTAAAACCCTCCAGAATGGAATTATACAGTCCACCTTAAAACCCTCCAGACTGGAATTATACAGTCCACCTTAAAACCCTCCAGAATGGAATTATACAGTCCACCTTAAAATCCTCCAGAATGGAATTATACAGTCCACCTTAAAACCCTCCAGACTGGAATTATCCAGTCCACCTTAAAACGCTCCAGAATGGAACTTCTACAGGCGTTAGTGAGAGAATGGGTCGCTCTCAGGAGCTCAGTGAACTCCAGCGTGGTACCGTGATAGGATCCACCTGTGCTACAAGTCCAGTGGTGAAATTCCCTCCTACTAAATATTCCACAGTCCACTGTCAGTGGGATTAGAACACAGTGGGAGCGATCGGGAACGACAGCAGCTCAGCCACCAAGTGTTAGGACACATACAAAGAACAGAGTGGGGTCAGCGGATGCTGAGGGTCATAGGTCACAGAGGTCACCAACTTCCTACAGAGTCCATCACTACAGACCTCCAAACTTCATGTGTCCTTCAGATCAGCTCAGGAACAGTGTGTAGAGCTTCATGGAATGGGTTTCCATGGCGAGCAGCTGCATCCAAGCCTACATCACCAAGCGCAGTGCAGAGCGTGGAACACAGTGGTGTAAAGCTCCGCCCCTGGACTCTAGAGCAGTGGAGACGTGTTCTCTGGAGTGACCAATCACGCTTCTCCGTCTGGTAATCTGAGGGACGAGTCTGGGTTGGAACAGTACTGGTCTGACTGCACTGTGCTGAGTGTAAACTTTGGCGTGAGGGGGGATTATGGTGTTGGGTTGGTGTTCAGGAGTTGGGCTCCGCCCCTTAGTTCCAGTGAGAGGAACTCTTAATGCTTCAGCAGCCCAAGAGACTCTGGACCATTCCATGCTCCCAACTTTGTGGGGACAGTTTGGGGACAGCCCCTTCCTGTTCCAACATGACCGCACACCAGTGCACAGAGCAAGCTCCATAAAGACATGGAGGAGCGAGTCTGGTGTGGAGGAACTGGACTGGCCTGCACCTGATAGAACTCCTTTGGGATGGATTAGAGCGGAGACTGAGAGCCAGGCCTTCTCGTCCAACATCAGTGTCTGACCTCACAGGTGGGCTTCTGGAGGAATGGTCAGAAATTCCCATAAACACATTCCTAACCTTGTGGAGAGAATTCCCAGTAGAGCTGGAGCTGTTATAGCTGTAAAGGGTGGAGCATCATATTAAACTCTATGGAATAAGAACGGGAAGTTGCTCGGATTAACTCATATAGTTGATAACAGCGTATAGTTGAATCACATGACTTCTGATATTCAGTTCCTACATAAAAGCTGAGGAATCCAGTATACAGCACTGTGGTGGTGGTGGTGGTGTGGTATCTGCAGTGTGTTGGGAAGTTAAGGAATAGGAAGTACTTTGAGTGTTCCAGAAGCTCCTGCTGGCTTCCAGTGGCAGCTTTCCAGACGTCTCCCGAAGTGCCGGGCCGGCAAATGTCGGATACAAAAAGAAAGGCGCAGACATTCTGGTCTGTGTTTTCACAAGCGCAGCAGGAGCAGGGGGAAGGCGGAGGACGCAGGATCACTGAGGACTGGCTGGAAATGTTTGGTCTCTGTTGTGAACAGCGGTGGCCGGAACGAGGTGGCTTGAAGCACTCTCGTCCCTCCTGCCAGCAAATCCACTCCACACCAGCTGCGTCCTGCAGCAGCCGAGAGGCACGTCTTCAGGCATTACAGCAATAGATGCAGATTCAGCTACTTCCTTCACACTATGGTCTTTGGCCACGCCCACATGCAGCCCCTCCTTTCAGCCAATCATTAACATCTGCCTTGGAGCCATTTTCCACACATGGAGCGAGACACTCCCTGCACTGTAGCACCTCCTCCCAATCTATGGATCCCGTCACTCACACCCCACAGGGAGTTATAGCCCCGTCATCGTCATGCAGCGCCATCTGCAGGAACCTGAAGTTACTACCACCTTAAGCACACAAGTCCAGTGAGCTTATTTGTACACAGCTAATGGCATCTGACAGCTCATGCCAGGTTTGGGTGTCATTTCCCTAACATGTGTTGGGCTCAGGTTGAGTTGGAATGCCATGTGCAGGTTCTCACAGCCCACCTCCCACTTTTAATGGAATCCCATATAAATAACACCCCCCGTCCCAACAACATGTCTCTTGTACTGAACGCAGACTCAACGGTGAAACACCAGCCACCCTCGTTTATCATGAACCGGCTCAGCAGTGCTAATTAGAGCAATTAGCTTAATCTGTGAAACTCTTTCTCTCGAAAAGAATGTCGCACCAAAGCCTAAATCGGCTCCACTGTAATCAGTCCTGAGCTAGTAAAAAAAAAAATTTAAAAATGCAAAAGCAAAAGCTGGTGATACTACAATCTGCATGTGGTATATCTGCCAGCTCACCTCTGAGTGCAAATCCCAGCCTTCCGTGACAGTGGGAAGGTTTTACGTGATAGCTTTAAGTGAAGTGTGCAGGCCCATGCACCGAGCCCTGAGGCACACCGTTTATACAGCTGCCTTTATCTGTATTAATATTAGCCTGCACACTTTGAATCAGTTTACATGCACTCAATAGGCACAACTGGGTTTGTGCAGCATGCACACAGGCTACTCTGGTTTCTTTGGGATTTCCCATTCTGCACATTCTGGGAAAGTGGACCGCGGTACTGGAAACAGCATCTAACACACCACCCGGGAGATGCCAACAAAACACCTTCGGGAGCGCCACTGAATTCTACCACATGCTTAATGAAATATATATATATATATATATATATATATATATATATATATATATATATAGATAGATAGATAGATAGATAGATAGATAGATAGATAGATAGATAGATAGATAATATAAATCATCGCTGTCCAAAGAAAAACAGGTATCTCCAAAATGGCAACTTTACAGGAGAGGCCAAAAACCTCATTTGGTTGAATGGAAGTCAATGGAACCAGACGTCTTTCCAAGCAGTTTTGGGGCCATTTCTGTTGTTCCATTCTTCATGAAAGTTCAACACAGTGTAAATAACAGCTCATGTGATCAAATGATGCATAAAAGTAAAAATCAACAAAAATGGAGATACATGTTTTTATTTGGACAGCGACAAAATATGCTTCATCTTCCTGCTGATGTACATATATTCATATTTTCAGGTAAACCAGCCAACACAAAGTTTGAGTTTTCAGTTACATCAAATCTTACTCTGTGAGTCTATTGGCTGGCTGCAAAGCGGAAATCCCATTTCTGCCTACCTCATGTATATCCAGAGATTCCCCAATAAATGATTACCCAAGTGTATATGAATGTGGTGATAAGATTTCCAGCCATATCAGATTTTCTGTAGTTATCAGATTATTGAGTGCATGTAACCACAACTTACAATAGATAAACTCATATTTAAAATTACACAGGCCCATGTATTGAACCCTGGGGCACACCCCAGCCCAAGAACCTGTGATTCCAATACAGAAGCTTAAGCATACCTCCTGGTCCATAAAACAAATACAGGACATTAGAGTGCACATATATTAAAAGCTTTGCGGTGTTGGTGCCTTCGTCACCTGCTCCAAGGCTCCAAGTGACGGCTCCTTGTTTTAATGCTGTCAGACTTTCAGACTCTGCTGTTTGTTCACCGTTTCTAGGGCCCGGGTGAGCGAAATTGAGCTCCTTTGTGGGTAAGGGTTTGAGTGATGGCTTGTCACCGAAGTTCGACACAATGGATCATTAAAGTGATGGACAGATGAGCTCCTCTGTGGTTATTGCCGCGGTTGCCTTTATCCCACCGGCTGAAACTTTTAACGTCAGGCTATTGCTCACACGCGCGAGTCAACGAACCCCCTCAACGCAGCTCCCGCCCCCCCAGAGCTTACCCCACCAAGCCTCTGCACTGATGGTTTTTAGAGGTTCCTCCCTGTTGCCTAGCAACTAGGCCAAGAATTACTGTATAAAAAATTAGCACGGTTATTTAGGGTTCCTTCGCTTCGTGGTACGCGTGCATCCACAGCAAACCTGGGGGCAAACTTTACGTAGTCTGTACCTCGGCGCCGGTTAGGACCACCTTTATTTTAGCCGCATAGCATTAAAGCTATTGTGAAGTCTGCTGGAACCGTGTATGTGTCTCGTCTGTAGGTACGTGGCGTACTTTGGCGCCTCAGCTATTCATGCACTTACTGTTTTTTTAATGATAGAAGTTCCACCTGGACGAAAAAGGTACCTGAAGGGAACCTACTAGTGTGTAACACCTCCACCAGCACCAGTAACTGGTGGGACTGGATTGGGCATGTACTGGACAAGGTTCTGGATGTAGCCACATCAGTGTTCAGACACTCTTACATCAAAGAAGTGGTCAGGTGGTCCAGATTTGGTGGATGCCGTCCCTGGCACAATTCCGAGGAGAATTCCCTGTAGACTGGGATTTTATCCACTGCTGGTAGACCCGTATGACCGTACGCTTCCATACACCTGCAGATTCAGCTACTTCCTTCACACTATGGTCTTTGGCCACGCCCACATGCAGTCCCTCCTTTTAGCCAATCATTAACATCTGCTCTGGAGCCATTTTCCACACATGGAACGAAACTTCCACACGTCAAATGAACATCCTGTTAGCGCCGCACCATTGGCAGACGGCTGCACCACGCAGGACTACATGCACACAGACCGTTACCACGACTGTCCTTAACACCACGTCACCGTCACCAAAGACTGCAGTGGTGTCGTACCAGACTGTCATGGAGTGACTCAGAATGGCAGCGGGTCATCTTCAGTGACGAGTCCCGCTTTAGTCTTGGTGGAGACGCCCAACGAATCCGTGTGTGGAGGCACCGTGGTCAGCGCCAAGATGAACGGTTTGTCGTCACACGTCCAGAAGACCTGGTGTCCCTCCACCTCCACCCCTACCGCACCATCTGCAGGAACTGTGTGAGGATGTTCAAGCTGCATGGGATGGATTATCACAGGACTCCATTAGGAACCTCTACAGCTCCATACCGAGACGTCTGACGTGTTGGGTTAGCAAACACGGCGGCCCAACGCCATACTGAGAGACAGACTTCTGTATGTGTAGCTCAATAAATATTGATCATATCAGTCTAAACTTATCATCAGTTATTGAACCTGCACTCCCACACCTCCTTCTGGAGCAGCTGATGAGTGTAGATCAATAATCGATGTAGAGTTTCAGTACTGCTGTGAGCCTGATACATGTACGAGGATGAATTCCAGATCCAGATTTCTCCCTGCCTCTCTCTCTCTCTCTCTCTCTCTCTCTCTCTCTCTCGCGCTAACACGCTCTCAAACACACTCGCTGTCACCTTGAGTTCTTTCTGAATGTATTCCCTTTAATTACGGCGTGGAGGAGAATGTCATTATTTGCATTAGTAACTGACAACTAATAGAATTTTATAGCCATTATTTCCTCATTTCATGGTCGTTATGCTCCGTACAGACTCAGACCAGACCTCACTTCCACTTATCCAGAGTTAAATGAATGCATTACCCCCGCTAGCACTTAATTCATCACCCTAATACCCTCCTACACTCCTCCTCACCCTCCACTTTCCTCTTATCGCCCTGCAGAGGAGTTAGCAGCGAGTGAGTTTGGTGTATGGAGTAGACCTGCACCTGTGCTCCTCAGATTTGCACCGGAGGCACGATGCTGGCTAATAGAAGCTTGTTGCTCAGGTATTAGAATCATGTTCTGGCTAAAGCTCAGGGTGCCAGTACTACCTGGGGGACATGGTGTGATTTGTGTGATGACCTCAGTAATAGGTCTGAGCTCTCTCAGTAATAACAGTCCTGCCTGAATCCACGTCTCATACCTCTTTTCCACCAACAGGGCGGCGGAGCTCCTACCCGAGCTGGTTATAGCGGTGGTGGCGCAGGCGCTATGTCTTTTCGCCGTTTGTGCCACAGGGTTCCCCGTGTTCAGATCAGCAAATTCTCTGGGCTGAAACAACACCAATTTTGGCAGCCACTAGTAGGGACACCAGACGTCCGGGTTTAGGCCGGACAGCCCGGTTTTCCAATGCCCAGTCTTTCAGCTGGTGCAGTACCAGGACGGACGCCTATTAGTCCTCTTTTGAAACGTTCACTAGCCAACAACATTATGTGTGTCACTGGCTCATGTCCATGTCAATGACATGCCTTGCATTTCATTGGTTTAACAAGGTCATGTGACATTGTGGCTCGCCTACTCGCCTACCGCAGGTCAGCCTTCAGTTAGTAAGCGTCCGTTTGACTCACAAACGTCATCCATTCCACTCAACTAGGTGAGTAAAGCATCACGTATACTTAGGTTAGTGTCACGGTCCAAGACGAGGAGGCAGGATGCGGGATGCGAGTGCAATTGCACTTTAATGACCTTTGTCAGTGTGTATTGTGTTGCACTTATAACGACCTTTTCTCCTCTATAGGTATGAGCGCTGGGCTGGGGTTGCCAGGTAATGCTTTACTTGCTCTATGTCTGTGTATTGATCTCTAGGTACCAGCACTGGCCCCCTGTTGGGGGAGTGTCTGAGATCGTGGTGAGTTTTAGGCTCTAGGTTGGAATATTATCCAACGGAACACTGAGCACAGTTGTAAGTCGCTCTGGATAAGAGCGTCTGCTAAATACCTTAAATGTAAATGTAAATGCAAGGGATTTTAATAAACAGAACCTCTCAGACCAACCAAAACCAAAGAAACCAGAAACAACTGAACCGGGGGACAAGAATAGACCTTCATTCAGACAAACAACAAGCAGGGAGACAAAACACCAGTACGGAGACAAAACACCCAGCAAGAACACAGGGGACTACAGGGGGTATAAGGGAACAAAGACTAACAGGGAACACCTGGGAAGGGGCGGAGCTACAAACCGAGGACAGGTGGGGGGACGGAGAAGGAAGAGACAAAACCCAAAACAAACAGAAGCACATGGAACAGAACAACAAACAGCACATGGACATGGCAAGACCGAAACAGAAAGCCAGAGAAGACAGACAAACATGAGCCGGACAGGATGTGACAGGGTGGGATGACCCCTCGTTTTGGGGTTATGGAAGTGGACAGTTTTCACAGTGGAAAATCAGAGAGCGGTTTGGGATTTTGGCGCCAGCACCGGCACCATGTTGACAGTGCTAATCCGTAAAGGTGCACCATGGAAGGGTGGAACCAGAATCCTCAAGCTCATTACCAGAAACCTACAGCATTGTTGGTGATGGTCCGAGTTCAGGGGGAAGGAACATACAGGGGTATCTCTGGAATCACCTCTCGCAAGGCCGCACGTTCGTGTTGTTAGTCGGCATTTGGTATGCACCAGTTCACCTCCTAGCATGCTGTTAATGTTCAGAAGTGTGGCTCCGGTCGCTTAATGCTGATGTCCATGCAGTGATGTTCCCACATGGGCTAAGTACAGATGTCCTTTCCCCACTGAACTGTCCACACTATTTACATTACCCCACCCTCCTCTGATGAAGCTAAGTGCGCTCGAATAGGCCTTAACTCATCCTAAACATCACATCCACGCACCTGAACGTGTTCAGTCATTTCTAGGGCTGATATTATCTGGGTCAGTTATCATTCCAGCTCTTTCCTGGTGATGAGGAAGAGAAGAGGAGAATCTGCAGTTGATAAGGTGAGTTACCGTTATTACCCCAATGAAGGAAAACAAAGTTTGGGGCCAATAGGGCTTTAATGTTAGCCAGCTAGCTAACATAGCTAACGTTAGCACCTACTGGCAAACGCCAAACAGGCCCTTTACAGATACCCAGTGGGGTTTTTAGGGTGTGGCTTGCCACGTTAGCAACTTGTGGCCTGTCATTGTGTAAATGTAGGGTCACTCTGGAGCTACCAGGCTAAAGTAGCTAACAGCTAATGGAAGTTCACATGCATAGGCTCTTGATTACTTCCCGTTCTTAACCCACAGGGTTTAATCTGATGTCGGCCTAGCAGCTTCAACAGTTTGAACTCCTCTGGGCTTGGTGATGTGAGGCTGGGATGCAGCTACTTGCCCATGGAAGCCCATTCCCTGAAGCTCTACACACTGTTCCTGAGCTGATCTGAAGGACACATGAAGCGGCGACTTGCTAAGCCTGCTGTGTGTCGGCTCACACAACTGGGTAGTAAAACAGGATGCCTGTGCTGTCACTACCAGAAGGCCAGCCTTTTGGTCCGCGTGCAAAAACCCCCTGCTCATCCAGAGCAGCCACAATCAGTCACAGCGGGGGGCCGCTGGGGGACTGTGCTTTATGGCCCAGCTAACGTCCGAAACGCGCTGCATTCTAATCCCTGCGCCAGCTACGAACGGGACAGTGATAGAGCGCTGGAAGGCCCCCCGGGCGAGGAGTGAGAGAGAGAGAGAGAGAGAGAGAGAGAGAGAGAGAGAGAGAGAGAGAGACAGAGAGAGAGAGAGAGAGCGCGTGGGCGTCTGATGGCTCAGAGAGACACGAAACAAAAGCGGTCAGACTGATGTGTTGCTGGCACACTGAGTGACTGTGTGTGTGTGTGTGTGCGGGTGTGCGGGTGTGTGTGTGCGGGTGTATGCGTGTGTGTGTGTGTGTGTGTGTGTGCGGAAGGGAAAGATAAGAAAGGCATAGTATCCTGAAAAAAACCTGTGAACAAAATTGTGAGAAACAGAACGGAGGAGTCTGTCACTCTGAAGTGTCACTGTCTAATTATACAGTGAGAGAGAGAGAGAGAGAGAGAGAGAGAGAGAGAGAGAAAGAAAGGGACAGAAAGGGACAGGAAGGGACAGGAAGAGGGGCAGGGAGAGAGACAAACACAGGGAGGGGGGGAGAGAGAGAGAGAGTGAGAGAGAAAGGAGAGGAGGAGACAGAAAGAGAGAGGGAAAGCGAGAGAGGGGGGGCAGAGAGAGAGAGGAACAGGGAGAGATAGAGAGAGAAAGGGACAGGGAGAGGGGCAGGGAGAGAGACAAACACAGGGAGGGGGGAGAGAGAGATGGAGAGGGAGAAACCGAAAGAGAGGGACAGGGAGAGACAGAGAGAGAGGGAAAGGGAGAGATGGAGAGAGAGACACAGTGGGGAGAGAGAGGGACAGGGGGAGACAGAGAGGGACTGGGAGAGAGGCAGACAGAGAGGGAGAGGGGCAAAGAAAAGAAAGAATCAGACAGAGAGACAGACAGACACGGATAAAGGGAGGGAGAGAGGGAAAGGGACAGAGAGGCAGAGAGAGAGGGACAGGGAGAGACAGAGAGAGGGACAGGTGAAGAGAAAAAAGACACTGACAGAGAGAAAGAGGGACAGGGAGTGACAGAGAGAGAGAGACGAAGAGAGAGACAGGGACATGGTAGTTGGTTTAGCGATGCTTCGTACCGCGTTAGCTCAATGCTAGCCTCTGCTGGCATACGGGAAAGGCGCCCCTGGTTAAGCAGCTCAGGTGGTCTGGTATGGTCTTTTGTGAGCGGCCCTGAACACACCCACTTGGGGCGACGTAAGCGCCCTGTTGCCTGCTAGTGTGAACGTACGGTTACAGTGAGTTTCATTAGCACTGGAAAGCGATTCTAGCACGGTTCTAGCTACGGCGAGGTGCGGGTTATTAGCAGCCTAGAGGCTACATAAATGCTAAAAACACGATCTTACCTGAGAGCTGACCAGTCACAGGGTGGGCCGTGCGGTGTTGTCGTCGACGATGTTTGCCTGGCTGCCATGTGCTTCACTGTGACCGAATATTTACATCGGCGTGTTGTTCTCCGCAGGAAGTGAGTGAGCTGTGCTCGCATTCCACAGTGGTGCCGCAGTAGCCCCTGGTGCGAGGATATATTCCTGACGGCACAAGGATGGCGGTCCACTGCTGGCCTGCTGACGGCTAAGCTAGCGGTCCGCTGGTGTGTTGCTCAGCGGTTTCTGGGCGGCCTGCCGGAGGTTAACCAGAGAATTAGACAAAATGCCACATTTCATTTCCCACTTTCCCCTCACATTCCATTCCACTCATTTCAAAAGTTGGACAACAAAATAATTTTGGGTCAGGCTTCCTAAAATAAAAATCTCTGAGGATTTACTGTCTTTAAACAGACGACAAACTAGTTTACAGTAGTCTGGGTGGTCCGAGAGTGGACCAGCAGTGGTGCTAATATGCTAATATAATATAAATGCTAATAAATTCAGTTCAGTCGAGCTTCACAATAGGCCATGCAACTAGCCTCATCCCTTTTACACTCAACATCAGAGGAACAGCTGCACCCAGAAGGAGGTGTGGGAGAGCGGGTGTGTTGGGAAGGAAGATAAAGGTGACCAGGATCAATAACTGATGATAAATTTAGACTGATATGATCAATATTTATTGAGCTACACATACAGAAGCCTGTCTCTCAGTATGGCGTCGGACCGCCGTGTTTGCTAACCCAACACGCCAGACGTCTCGGTATGGAGCTGTAGAGGTTCCTAATGGTGTCCTGTGATAATCTGTCCCATGCAGCTTGAACATCCTTACACAGTTCCTAAAGATGGTGCGGGTAGGGTGGAGGTGGAGTGACGCCAGGCCTTGTGGACGTGTGACAAATAACCCAAACCGTTTATGCTGCTACTACTGTGGTAGCTATACCTCTCCTTATCTACAGATAAGCAAGTTTGAGGTTACTCAGTGGCTTAGCATGGTTTGAGGTGGGTGTGCTAAAGCGCAAGTCAGAGACCACAATCCACCCCAGGGAAGACAACCAGCACATTTGGGTATACGTGATCGGCAGATTGGTTAGGGTTGCCTTCATATGGATGAGTGAGTCCAGAGAATGTCACCAAAACGTGACTTCCTTCATGAGCTACGCGCTGCTACCATCAAACGTAGGAAGTGAGTGTGATATGGTAGAAACCAGGAACTGATAAACACAGTCAGCTAGCATACAGCTTTATAAGAGCAGCTAGCCATGCTGGCTACACAAGACAGGGAAATCACTAACCGTGGGGGACAGATTAGTTTACCTGTCTAGAAGAAAAACAGCAACCTGTGTTTCGCTTTCCAGGCTTTTCTACACCCTCAGGTTCCTCCACCTGTTTGCCTTCTGGCTTTATCCAGCCTGGATTGTTTGGAAGTCTTTCCTGCTCTGTCTGCCTTCCCTTTTTCGCTTAGCATTGCGCACCCTTGAAACTCGTTCTACCAGTCTTCCTGCTTTCAAGGACGTGAGTGTGTTTACTATGTGCGCGCATGTGTGGAGTCTCCGTGCATGTGGGTAGGCTAAGCCTTCCAATCATTTCATTCGGTTGGAGTGAATTGAATATTCTTACACAGTTCCTATATAAAAATAAGAGTAGTAATGAAAAGTATAGCAATACTCTGCTTATCCACCAGCAGGCCACCCAGAAAATGCCGGTGGGCCACTAGCTTTGCCGGTAATGGGCCAACACTGATCCGCTAGCCTCTTGCCATTGTCAACAACGGATCCGAAACCGGAGTGAGGCCTCAAGGGCAGGTTTAATAGGTAAAAAGTCCAAACCAACCAGGTCAAACACCAGAAAATCAGTCAGAAACTACCAAACAAGAATGCTGCCAAAACACAATCCAAATATCAAAACCGTAAACCAAAGCAAGGAATCAAAACCAGAGAAGGAATAATCTGTCGCTGTCCAAAGAAAAACAAGTATCTCCAAAATGGCAACTTTACAGGAGAGGCCAAAAACCTCATTCGATTTTAATGTAAGTCAATGGAACCAGACATCCCTCTAAGCACTTCTGGGCCATTTCAGGTGGTCCGTTCATCATGCAAATCTCACAGTGTGTCACAGTGTGTTTTCAAAGGGCAGGTTTAATAAGGTCAGAACTCACAGCGACGAAATACAAAGAACCGTTCATAAATGTAAGGCATGCCAATACAAGACTTCACAAGATACAAGGGGTATAATGGAGCATATAAACACACAACATGGCCACTGATTACAATCAGGTGGAAAAAACAAGGGTTAGAATTCAGGTGAGAGCGACCTCTGTGGGCAAGGAGGGGAACAGCAGCAGGAGACATGGCAGCTATCAGGGATTTGGAGGTGTGTCTCTTTTAGGGCTGGCCTGAACACCATTTTTGGGCTCCGGAGGTTCAGCTCCAATCAGAAGTAAATATTCAATTCAGTTATTCAGTATAAATCCAACGGTTAAGCCGTGACATAGCAAAACCTTCACATCCAGCTCGTAGCCTCTACTGCACTGGCTGCGGCTCTTGTTACTTGATTAGATCTGAGTCCAAAAAACTACTCAGTGATCATTCTAGCTCTTTCCGTGTGATGAGAAAGAGAAAAGAGGAGTCTGCAGTCAATAACCTGCGTTTGGGGCCACAGGGCTCTAGTGCTAGCTAGCTAGCGAACCTTGCTAACATTAGCACCTACTGGCGAACGCCAAACTGGCCCTTTGCAGATACTCGAAATAGTCTGTGGGGTTTCTAGGGTGTTTCTTGTTATGAAGCCATGTCAAAGCTTGTCAGTCATAAAACTGGCTGACTAAGATAGCTACCTAGCTAGCTAAGGCAGAGCTAGCTAACTAAGGCAGAGCTAGCTAGCTAAGACAGAGCTAGCTAACTAAGGCAGAGCTAGCTAATTAAAGCAGACCTAGCTAGCCAATACAGAGCTAGCTAGCTAAGGCTAGGCAGCACTTAGAAACAGCTAACAGCCGTAACATGAAGATGTAGGTTTATAGCAAGAAACACCCTATAAAACCCACAGTCTAGTCAAAGAGATCCACAAATAGCCTGTTTTGTTTTTGTCAGTGGATGCTAACATTAGCTAATGCTAGCTAGCTATCATTAGAGCTCCTCTTTCTCATCACCAGGAAAGATGCGTTTGGGGCCACAGGGCTCTAGTGCTAGCTAGCTAGCGAACCTTGCTAACGTTAGCACCTACTGGCAAACGCCAAACTGGCCCTTTGCAGATACTCGAAATAGTCTGTGGGGTTTCTAGGGTGTTTCTTGCTATGAAGCCACGTCAAGGTTTGTCAGTCATAAAACTGGCTGACTAAGATAGCTACCTAGCTAACTAAGACAGAGCTAGCTAGCTAAGGCAGAGCTAGCTAATTAAAGCAGAGCTAGCTAACTAAGGCAGAGCTAGCTAGCTAAGGCTAGGCAGCACATAGAAACAGCTAACAACCGGAACATGAAGATGTAGGTTTATAGCAAGAAAACTCCCTATAAAACCCACAGTCTAGTCAGAGATCCACAAATAGCCTGTTTTGTTTTTGTCAGTGGATGCTAACATTAGCTAATGCTAGCTAGCTATCATTAGAGCTCCTCTTTCTCATCACCAGGAAAGATGCGTTTGGGGCCACAGGGCTCTAGTGCTAGCTAGCTAGCGAACCTTGCTAACGTTAGCACCTACTGGCAAACGCCAAACTGGCCCTTTGCAGATCCTCGAAATAGTCTGTGGGGTTTCTAGGGTGTTTCTTGCTATGAAGCCACGTCAAGGTTTGTCAGTCATAAAACTGGCTGACTAAGATAGCTACCTAGCTAACTAAGACAGAGCTAGCTAGCTAAGGCAGAGCTAGCTAATTATAGCAGAACTAGCTAGCCAATACAGAGCTAGCTAGCTAAGGCTAGGCAGCACTTAGAAACAGCTAACAACCGTAACATGAAGATGTAGGTTTATAGCAAGAAACACCCTATGAAACCTACAGTCTAGTCAGAGACCCACAAATAGCCTGTTTTGTTTTTGTCAGTGGATGCTAACATTAGCTAACACTAGCTAGCTATCATTAGAGCTCCTCTTTCTCATCACCAGGAAAGATCTAGAATGATAATAGAGCAGTTTTAGACTCATAAATCACAGAACACAGAACAACAACACCCTGAAAAGACAGATCCTCAGACGGCGCGTTAGAGGCCCGGACCTGGACGTGTTACCAAACGGATCGGAGTGAAACAATGGAACCGTTTTTCACCCTCAGTGGTGCCTGAATAAACAAGGAAGCGACTGTGAAAAGGTAGGTTCTATAAGTGTTCTAAAATTGTATGTACTATTCCCTTTATAATAACCTCCTGTTGGGGTTAGACCACCAGAGACCACCTTTTTCATTTCATCTTCAGGCCATTAGGGGTGCTACACTCAACACCCTCTAGACCAAACCTGAAGGCTCCATGTGCCCTTAAGACTTTCTTGGGTTTACTTGTATAGTGTGAAGCTGAAAATGCTAAACCAAGTTTGGATCTTTGGGGGCGTGTCTCTCTGAGGAGGATTGGAAAGTGAGTCTCCGGAGAAGACTGGAAGCTGGAATGAAGGTAGTGTGGACACAGTGAACACTCAGACACCTTGTTCTCTCCTGGTGCTGAAAAATCAATAACTGGAGTAACCAAACGTCCATTTAACTGCAGAGGATCTCTATGTCATGCGCAGTACTGAACATTAGCTGGTAGATCCAACGATACAAGCGGGCACTAAGAGAGCCTTGGCATCAGTTTGAGGTGTATATGACGTTCCTTTGAACGGCCACCAAACTATGCCTTTAATATGGCACTGCTGAACTACCCCCGGCAGCGCGTTCCGAGAGTGGAGTCCAAAGGCAGCGCACGAGCATGTTAGTCTCACAATGCTGCAGTGGCTGCGAGAGCACAGGGGGAGGGAGGAAAGACAGAGAGAGAGAGAGAGAGAGAGAGAGAGAGAGAGAGAAGAAGGAAAACAGAGAGAGAGAGAGAGTAGTCATTCGCATAACATCAGGCGTATCACACACTCTCAAGGAATTTCTCTCCTCTCCACTCTCTTGTCTTGGTCACCTCTTCCTTTCTTCCCCCTCTCTCTCTCTCTTCACTTTTAATGTCTTGCGTGTGTTTATCCCCCCCCCATGTTGTCTGTAACATCTCCCCCTCTGTAGCTTCACCTAAATTATAGATGCTGAAGCTGGATGAAGACTGCGTAGAAGCGCCCACAGCTGACTCTCTCTCTCTCTCTCGTGCTTGCTCGCTCACATCTCTCCCATCCCTCCTTCCCACCTGTTAGTCCCGGACCGCCAGGCAGTGGAATTCCAGACGTTTATGAGAAGTTTCGGGCTCGGACTGCCACGCAGGTAAGCGCTGACCCTCTTGTGTTTCTCTTGGTTTGTTTTGTTTATGTTCGGTCGGTTCCCTCTGAAAGTGTGAATCAGCATTCAGAGCAGCACCTGCGGTCTGTCCTCTTACTCTACAGCCAGTCTGGGTTAATTAGCCCAGATTATTGGTGGTCCGGGGTGGTCATCCTAAGGGTCTTGTGGAGAGAATTAGAACGGTGTAGGTATTAATGGGTTAATGGATTAATGGAGTTTTTATTCTGATGATCCAGCTTTATGAAGTAGTATGCTTGAATCCCATCTGGAAATCGGATTTACGGAACAAGTGTATTTAAAGGAAGATGTTTGAAAGATGACGCAACATGTCTGATTCATGCTCCAAACAATAACTGATCACCACTATCATAAGAAACAAGGGAACACAAAGTCTCTTGGCTGTTAGCACTAACGCTGTTAGCATTAACGCTGTTGAAGTTTAGCATCACACTTCTGCTGGACTGATGGCAGACTGGCTTGGTGCCGCAATATCTCCCTGTTCCCTCGTGAGTTACAAAATGGTATTACATGAGAACATGGGACAGGGCTAGCTGACTCCACAACCGAAAAGAGTTGGTCTCTTCAACTGAATGTAGGTGGTCTCTATAACTGAACGGAGGTGGTCTCCCCAACCCAGTAGAGGTGATCTCTACAACCCAGGAGAGGTGATCAATACAATCAAATAGAAGTGATCTCTACAACTCAATGAAGGTGATCTCTTTAACCACATAGAGGCGATCTCTACACTCGTACAGAGGCGATCTCTACACTCGTACAGAGGCGATCTCTACACTCGTACAGAGGTGATCTCTACACCCGTACAGAGGTGATCTCTACACCCGTACAGAGGTGATCTCTACACCCAAACAGAGGTGATCTCTACACTCGTACAGAGGCGATCTCTACACCCGAACAGAGGTGATCTCTACAGCCGAGCAGAGGTGATCTCTACACCCAAACAGAGGGGATCTCTACACCCGTACAGAGGTGATCTCTACACCCGTACAGAGGTGATCTCTACACCCAAACAGAGGTGATCTCTACACTCGTACAGAGGTGATCTCTACACTCGAACAGAGGGGATCTCTACACTCGTACAGAGGTGATCTCTACACCCGAACAGAGGGGATCTCTACACTCGAACAGAGGTGATCTCTACACTCGTACAGAGGCGATCTCTACACCCGAACAGAGGTGATCTCTACACTCGTACAGAGGCGATCTCTACACCCAAACAGAGGTGATCTCTACACTCGTACAGAGGTGATCTCGACACCCGAACAGAGGTGATCTCTACACCCGAACAGAGGTGATCTCTACACCCAAACAGAGGTGATCTCTACACCCGAACAGAGGTGATCTCTACACTCGTACAGAGGCGATCTCTACACTCGTACAGAGGTGATCTCTACACCCGAACAGAGGTGATCTCTACACCCGAACAGAGGTGATCCGAGCAGAGGTGATCTCTACACCCGAACAGAGGTGATCTGAGCAGAGGTGATCTCTACACCTGAACAGAGGTGATCTCTACACCCGAACAGAGGTGATCTCTACACCCGAACAGAGGTGATCCGAACAGAGGTGATCTCTACACACCGAGAGGTGAGGTGAACAGAGGTGACACGACACCGAACAGAGGTGATCTCTACACACCGAACAGAGGTGATCTCGCAAAACAGAGGTGACACTCACTCGAACAGAGGTGATCTCGACACTCGAACAGAGGTGATCTCTACACTCGAACAGAGGTGATCTCGACACTCGAACAGAGGTGATCTCTACACTCGAACAGAGGTGATCTCTACACTCGAACAGAGGTGATCTCTACACCCGAACAGAGGTGATCTCTACACTCGAACAGAGGTGATCTCTACACCCGAACAGAGGTGATCTCTACACTCGAACAGAGGTGATCTCGACACTCGAACAGAGGTGATCTCTACACCCGAACAGAGGTGATCCGAACAGAGGTGATCTCTACACCCGAACAGAGGTGATCCGAACAGAGGTGATCTCTACACCCGAACAGAGGTGATCCGAACAGAGGTGATCTCTACACTCGAACAGAGGTGATCTCTTCACTCATACAGAGGTGATCTCTACACTCGTACAGAGGTGATCTCTACACTCGTACAGAGGTGATCTCTACACCCGAACAGAGGTGATCTCTACACTCGAACAGAGGTGATCTCTACACCCGAACAGAGGTGATCTCTACACCCGAACAGAGGTGATCTCTACAACCGTTTTATTCGTTTTATTAATCCAGCATTATTTGTGTGTGACAGTGCATAGGATAGGATATTGGATGGATGGTGTAAGAGTAGTCCTCTCTTTCTTTTCTTACGTTCTGTTCATTTCCTCGGTGCAGCTTAAAGTTTCATTTGATCCCGTTCCTGCTCTGAGTGTCCAGCACACCTGTTTGCTCCCTGTTGCTTCCCAGGACTCTGCCGTTCTCCGTCTCGCCATAACTACATCCTCTCTTTCCCGTCAGCTTTCATAAGGGGCTTTGTTGTTGCTGTTTGGCACGCTAGCACGACTTGTTTGGTCAGCAACAAGCCTGTGTGGTCAGTTGCGGTCATGCTTGGACCTGGCACATGCGGTTTCTCAGTGCACTCGTCTCCGTCCATCGGTGGCACCACTGAGACAATGAGGCTGAAGCGCTGTAGCTGAGACACTCGAGTCAAATGTATAATTAGAAGCAGAACACATCTCTAACAGGCTCGGCGTATCTGACTCCTCGCGCGCTCTTCCCTCTCTCTCTCGCTGTTGTCGTCTAAAAATACTGCTGCATAATTGGCAGGCGCTCACGTGGTGGTTGTAGATGAGTGAGATTTTCTCTGTAACGAGGAGAAATGTCACCAAAGACGTTCAGTATGAGCTTTTAGAGCAGGGAAGTTAGCTGATATGAGCAGACGGCACTCTGACTGTACGGCTGTTTGATCTAGCTGCTTACTGTACAGCCATATTAGCTTTTTCTTTAAAATCTGTGGTCACATGACTTTGATGTGAGAAGATATATAGCAACTTAAGAGACTGGCTAAAAAGAAAATGTGGTATATTAATATAAACATTAATAACCCAATAACAATCATAAATAACAGGACTTTATAGAACATAATAATATATAATAGGAATGTAGAAAAATAATTATTTATAATGTAATTTTTATTATCATGATCATTATCAGTAATGGTAGGAATAATAATAATAATACTACTACTAATAATAATAATAATAACAATAATAATAATAATACAAAAGTTTATCCCATTATTAGTATAATAATCATTATTATTTTGTTGTTATTATTATTATTATTAGTTTTATAACTATAAAAATGCATTATTGACTCATGATAATGTTGTTATTTGTGATGCTACTATTAACGATAGCGTTGTTGTTGTGTGTTATTATAATATGATTATATAAGCTGACCTACTACAACCATCGCAGATATTAAAATGCATGATGTCATTATAACTGGTTGTAAGTAGTCATATAAGCTAATGCCTGGTATTATAGGGTAACCTCCCTGGACAAAAATTAGACCACCTTGTGTGTTTAAGGTGGTAGTACTTTCAGGTTCCTGCAGGTGGCGCTGCACGAGGACAATGGAGCTATAAATACCTGCAGGGTGTGAGTGACGGGATCCATAGATTGGGAAGAGGTGGTACAGTGCAGGGAATGTCTCGTTCCATGTGTGGAAAACGCTCCAGAGCAGATGTTAATGATTGGCTAAAAGGAGGGACTGCATGTGGGCGTGGCCAAAGACCATAGTGTGAAGGAAGTAGCTGAATCTGCAGGTGTATGGAAGCAGCGTACGATCATACGGGTCTACCAGCAGTGGATAAAATCCCAGTCTACAGGGAATTCTCCTCGGAACTGTGCCAGGGAAGGCATCCACCAAATCTGGACCAGCTGACCAATCCTTTGATGTAAGAGTGTCTGAACACTGATGTGGCTACATCCAGAACCTTGTCCAGTACATGCCCAATCCAGTCCCAGCTGTTACTGGTGCTCTACTGTATTTTTTGGTCCAGTGAAACATAATACATATTCATCACAAGAATATTAGTTCTAATTATTATACAGCCATTATAATATTTTATAATCACATTGATTGTAATGCACATATATTGTATATCGTCGCTGTCCAAAGGAAAACAAGTATCTCCAAAATGGCAACTTTACAGGAGAGGCCAAAAACCTCATTCAATTTTAATGCAAGTCAATGGAACCAGATATCCTACCAAGGATTTTTGGGCCATTTCAATTGGTCCATTCATCATGCAAAGCTCACAAATTGTAAACGGGAGCTGCTGTTTTCAAATGATGCATAAAAGTCAAAATGGACAAAAATGGAGATACATGTTTTTCGATGGACAGCGATAATATATATATATATAGTGTTCACTCAGTTTCTAAGAAACTCTCCAATCTCATGCTCCAAATCACTCGTCCACTTTCGCTCCATCTTTTTCATCTGGCCCAACTGACTTCAGAGGAATAGCGTGTTGAATTATAGATTTTTCCGGGACCACTCCGGAATCTTGTACATTTCTTCCCTGTTTCCTGACACTATTAAACGCCAGCATCGACCCGATGGTACAACACTGACCTGGCACGGTGTGGCGCGTTCCAACAG
Source organism: Prochilodus magdalenae (assembly GCA_024036415.1). NCBI lineage: Eukaryota > Metazoa > Chordata > Actinopteri > Characiformes > Prochilodontidae > Prochilodus > Prochilodus magdalenae. The sequence continues at coordinate 47,044 of JAMWET010000912.1, forward strand.
GTAATAAAGCTATTGATCAAACGACACGTGACCGAAAAGAGCGAGAGGGGTGGTAGAGAGATTATAGGAGAACAAAGAAGTGTGATGGGAGAGCAGAGCAGCCGACCGAGCGGGGAAGATGAGTGTAATTAGAAGTGACTGAGAGAATCAGACGGAGGGAAAGACAGGGGTGATAGTTTGGGTGGGCGGCTGCTTGTTTTACATTGCTTGCGTTTTTCCCCCAAGAGACAGTCTGTCAGGAGGTTTCCACCAAACCAGGCTAACGCAGCTCCACCATAAGAGCACCGGGTGTGGTGCTTATAGATCTCCAAGGCCTGGACCTAACACGCCCTCGTCAGCTTAACCCTTCTCAAACGCCCGGCATGGCTTTAAAGCCCATCCACTGCTGTATTATCCAAAGGGCTGGGATAGATGAGGACAGACGAGCTTTACCAAACTAGTCCTAGGATTAAAGTTCGAACTGTTCGCCAGCTGTGTTTCCACAGAGGAACTTTTCTCTACCACATCCCTCGTGAAGCGAAACACCCACACACACACTAGGGGGCGTGAGCACACTTGCCCTGAAGGGTGGGCAGCTGTTTCCACGACACTCAGGGAGCTGTTAGGGGTTAGGTGCCTTGCCCAAAGGCCTTCAGGCACGTCCTTTCGATTCAGGTAATCAGACCAGTGACTCTCCAATCACACGGCTGGTTACCTCCAGCCCACGACTTGCCCTGAGGTACTGTGGCCCTGGCGTGGAAGGAACCACAGGAGGAACCATGCTTTCCACCACGAGACGTGCTCAAACTGATCCATAATGGCACCCGACTCGCCCCGTTTCATTTATGAGGACGTTACCAAACTGTTCAGTCGATGCATTAGCCTACGCCGTTCCAGTGTCCAGCCATTATCGCCCCTCTCACTGAGGGCTCCGTAGTACGGCGGGTGAACTCTCGGCTGTTGATGGTGCCGACTTCCTTCTGCATGTGTAATTATGTGAGGCCGTTACACCAGCCGGGATTTACTGACCATAAAGACAAAGAGTGGGCTTATCTGTCACCTCAGCCTCGGCTGGGCTAATTGAGGGCAAATGACCCCGGACGCCGCTACACTTCCAACCAAGCCAAGGCTGCAGACGCGCCGTACGTGGGATCGTCCTTCCAAGGTGGTCTGAAGGTGGGAAAGGATCACGTTATCCGTAATTGGGGTCTAATTGCTCTTCTATCGTCAGGCCCATCCCCCCTCCGATATGCCTCGTTTTCACACTGCGTTTCTCTTTCGCTTGTCACTACTCTCACTCTCTACCTGCTCCTAGTCATTTGCCGAAAGTCTTTTCATTCAAGCTTTTATTCACCATCTGTTCTGCCATCCTTCCCCGGAAGTGCGGGCGGCTCGTGAATGCCACTGCTTATGAGTCATAAATATTGATTTTAGAGTTTGGCTAGTCTCGCGTCAATGAGCAAGGGAGGCCTCTTTTCTTTCCTTCGTCTGAAAGGACAGCTTCGTTTGCAGATGGTGTCACTTTCTTCATAGAGAAATTTCATTTCAGCTTCGTTCATTCTCTCAGCATGCTAGACTGGGATTAACCTGTGGTGACCACCAAACTTTCATGTGTAGAATGTAGGAATCTGTTGTTTTAGTTTCTGTATTCCCAAAATCTTGCTTTTCTCCCATATGTATATATATTATATTTCCAATTTTTGCTTCCCTTTTTTGTTGTAGTAGGCTTATTATAAGATTATTTAATTTATTTTTTGTTTTTCTTACTTAATTTCATTATAAATTTGATTTTACTAAGCCAAAACTTCTCACTGCCCTGGGCCGGTATAGTGAGGACCTTTGGCTTACTGATATCAACTTAAAACTGAGCTTCAATAATCTCATACTAGATATAAAACCTTCTTACAGTCTAAACTAAAACAACTACCGTGTATCCCAATCCAGACTGCTTCCCCGTGATCTACAGCCTAACAGATACTAAATTCAAGTTCCTCTGTCGTTCAACCAAATCGTGAATAAAAAGTTAAATCTAGTTACATAAATAAAGATATAATAATTAATATTAATTACCTAAAAATACATCTTAAAAGTCTCATTGGAGATTATTTTAACTTACTCACCACTGTTTTTTACTCGTTTTAATTCATTTACCTGAGCCACATTTTCTCACTATATTGTTTCAAGCTAATTTCTTAAATTCTTAGCTCCATTTTCTAGCATTAAAGTGTGAAAATAAAACTTCCTTATATCCCATAATTTAAAACAAGTAAAAAGGTTAGAAAGAAGCAAATGAATTTTCAAAATCTAATAAAATGTTTTCTCTAATAAGGATTTGAGCACCCAGGAATCAGATGTCCGGCAGTCTAGGAGCTAGCTAGCATTAGCGAAAGGCCTTCTGCGTTTACCAGCTACTAGCCAGCCAGGAGCAACTACACCCCAGGCAGGTTCTCCCACCTTTCAGACGCATCAGAAAGGGATTTTCCAGGTCTTCAAACCTCACTACTCTGACACCACCTAGAAGGCCAGTAGGCCCCTATACAACATACGTAGTGATGGGTTTTCATTTTGGCTGGGCCGGGTCTGTACAGCCTGTGTACACTGGCAGCCTCGGCTAGCTCGACTCTTTCCAGCTTTGGAGAATTCACCGGCTTTGACTGATCTACAAGACTCAACCAGTGTCCAGCTTTGCCGCTGACTGTGATTCACCTTGACAAGCTGCTGACAGAACCTCCTCTCACTATTGATGAGCGGACCGTGTCCAGAAAGCTAGCACAGTTATCGCTTGAGGCAGCTTGGGGGCATGGACGGCTCTGGACGGCTCTGGACTCTGCTGGACGTCAAACACTGAAAAGACGAATTCCTTCGTTCCTTCGTTTCTTCAAGTCATTCAGTTATGTAAGATGTCCGGTGTCATTCAGAATACTCCCGGTGTGGAGTTCTGGAGAAACATACCGGGTCAGCACTGGTCATGGTGGTGCTGATAAGAACCAGACGACTCCATTCACAAGGTTCCTCATACTAGACACCAAGACATTGCTCCATCTCACACCAGCTCCCTGGAGTCCCCTCTGTGATGTTCAGGGGGTGTTCTAATAACAAGGAAACGGGTTCTGTGGTTGAGGTAGAACCAAAGTGGATACGCTGAGTTACGGGAACAACCAGGGCTGCGTCTGAAATCGCGTACTTGGTCAGTAGGTACTAGATTGAACCCAGTGCCACTGCTCGACCGGTGAAGCAGTAGGCTCTTTCAGTACGCGAGTACGTAGTATCCACGCAGCCTCGGACGTACTACGTCCGCCATCTTGCCATCGTCATTTGACGTAAGACGTCACGCCACCACTGTAGATGCTCCGCCCTTCGTTAATATAAACATGTCACATGGGCTTTATATTCGCCACACAGCGGGTCATAGCGTGACTTGGTGTTCCACACACAGTTGTAGGTTACTTACACTCGTACAGAGCCGACGTCCCGCTTTCCGCCATCTTGTCTTCCTCAGCTCAGAACGCCACCACAGCTCCAGTGGAATCATGGGATAGCATGCTCACATACTTCTTACTGTCATATGGGAAACTTCCACCTACTGCTTTATGACCACTGCGGACTCGGACACACTACACATCCTCGCCTGCTGAGTAGGGCGGTAGTAGGCGGTTTCGGACGCAGCCCAGGTTTCCCCCATAGCTCATCGTCTTACCAAGGAACACACCATTCCTAATCCCGGTATTCCAAGATGACAGTTCTCGCATTCACAGGGCTGCAAATGTGACTGATTGGCATGACCACACACCTGGAAATCTGTGGGAGACACCTGGAACAGCCAGGAAAACTCCAGGGAAGGCATCCACCAAATCTGGACCAGCTGACCAATTCTTTACAGCAAGCCTGTTGATGTAGCCTACATCCAGAAACTTGTCCAGTCCATGCCAAATCCAAATCCCTGCTGTTGTTGGTGGTGGAGGGATGACTCGCTGTTAGATGGAGCAACTCCACACCATCTTGTTATCCATGTCTCTACAGATTACCTAGTATGAGGTAATGTGACACCGGGCCTTCTGGACATGTGACACCGAACCGTCCATCTCGGTGCTGACCACGGTGCCTCCACACACGGATTCGTTGTTGGGCGTCTCCACCAAGACTAAAGCGGGACTCGTCACTGAAGATGACCCGCTGCCATTCTGAGTCACTCCATGACAGTCTGGTACGACACCACTGCAGTCTTTGGTGACGGTGACGTGGTGTTAAGGACAGTCGTGGTAACGGTCTGTGTACGTCCCAGCCCAGAGGGTCTCATGTATAGTCTTTCTAGACCGAACTAAACGATCATTTGTTCGTCTGGATCCACAATATAGATAAGCAACATCGCTTAACCGCATTACGCAAACCAGATCCACACTGTGGTCTGACGTGACGTACACCTGCCCAATTTCGTCCACTGTAGGAGGGGACGGGGGTGTAGGGAGGGCCATCTTAGCTACCCAGAGAGAGAGCACGGACGATTATGCAGCCGTGAACACCTGGCATCACCGTGGATCACACTTGCGAGCGCCTGACGATGGCAGCACCACCCTGACAGTTCCAGATCACTGCAGGGATGGATTTTAAACGTGACTGGAGCACGGAATGCCCAACCATGGGATCCAGTTTGAGTGGTGCCCGGTCCAGATCGGGTGTGTCTGTGGAAAGGGAACGGCGGTTGGGAAACGTTGGTGCAGAGAACCCTGAGCCCCTTATTACCTGATCGCAGCATGAGCTCCGAGAGCCTCCATTTCAGAGCAGACGCTTCTGTCTGGCACACATTACAGGACCAGATGAGCTGCTGTGACTGCCGCTCCTCAGGGTGCCAATGCTCTTTCCACAACAGATCTGTGTCAGCTGATGCGGTGCTCGTTCAGGGCCCGAGGCCTCATTAATGACACAGTCCATTTAAGCAGAAAATACAGGACTTCAAATCTGATTCTCCTGCTCTCAGAATGAGTCTGGACTGACGCTCGATGCATGTACGTGAAAGCAAATGACAGCACTAGATCCACAGACCCTCCATACAAACTCACCTTGTGTACTTACATTACTGGGGCAGTGACATCCGGTCCCGAAGGGGCCGCTATGGCACAAATCAGAGCTGGATCTACAGCTAAACACAACCAGTAGAGGATCCAGACTCGCTTTATCTGCTCAACTCAACTGCTCGTGAGAAAGGTGACCAGGATCAATAACTGATGATAAGTTTAGACTGATATGATCAATATTTACTGAGCTACACATACAGAAGTCCGTCTCTCAGTATGGCATCGGGCCGCCGTGTTCGCTAACCCAACACGCCAGACGTCTCGGTATGGAGCTGTAGAGATTCCTGATGGAGTCCTGTGATAATCCATCCCATGCAGCTTGAACATCCTCACACAGTTCCTGCAGATGGTGCGGTAGGGGTGGAGGTGGAGTGACACCAGGCCTTCTGGACGTGTGACAGCAAACCGTTCGTCTTGGTGCTGACCACGGTGCCTCCACACACGGATTCGTTGGGCGTCTCCACCAAGACTAAAGCGGGACTCGTCACTGAAGATGACCCGCTGCCATTCTGAGTCACTCCATGACAGTCTGGTACGACACCACTGCAGTCTTTGGTGACGGTGACGTGGTGTTAAGGACGGTCGTGGTAACGGTCTGTGTGCATGTAGTCCTGCGTGGTGCAGCCGTCTGCCAATGGTGCTGCACTAACAGGAGGACCCATGGAGGACACCACTGCTCGCTGGATCAGTCAGGTACAGAGATAAGGTCCGTCCTTGGTTACGTCAAATGATTAAGCCCAATTCTCTCACCGGACTGGCTAAAGGACAATGTCACATACCGCCCTCTCTGGTGCCTTCATGTAACTGCCCTGGCTCCACCCACTCTCACACCTGCAGCTGATCTAGGACTCATTAGGACTGCCATTCATCTTCCATGGTTTGCTCAGCCTGGTTGCGAAGTCATTGTGTTCACACTGGAGTTCTGAGCTGTGATTCATGTATCTTGTAGCGTCCGTGTTGGTTTCCATGGTTTCGACCCTTGCTTTGGTTTCTGGATGTAGTCTTTTGACCCCTGCCCCTTCCGATAGTGATTCCTAGACATCCCCTTCCACTTGCAACCTGCTTCCACCTCCGTGTTACAGATAACAGCACTTACCCAGATCTGCCTTTGTTCAGCAGGGTTCCTTTAAAGACCCCGTGCCCTGACATTTCCTGATGGTTGTTTTTTCCCGTGCGTAGTGCGTAAGATGGAGGAACCACGGTTTAAATATCAGTGGAGGCTCCAGGGAAGATGTTTTCACACATAGTGGCGAGTGGCGCATGAGGTGGCTGCGCACTGCTCTCTCCTTTCGGTGTGCTGTAGCAGATTGTATAAACGAGCGCACCCTGACGCTCTCTCACCGAATGCCTGGAGGGGCATGTGTGGAGCGTGGAGGGATCTCCGGAGTGCCAGCGAGGCCAGAAATTCCGAGCTGCTTTTTCCCTAAAGGGTGTGTGATCCTGGGAGCTAGTGACAAGAACTGCTGTTAGAATGCATTACATTCAGAACAGCTCTCGGTGGTTGGTGTAGCTCAGTGGATAAGACCACTACCCAGCTGGGTAGCTACCACACCATCTGGGAGATGGGGGTTCGGTTCCCGGTCTGGGTTACTAGGCCGTGCTACACCGGTAGGAGTCCTTGCTAACCTGACACGCCAGACGTCTCGGTATGGAGCTGTAGAGGTTCCTAATGGTGTCCTGTGATAATCCATCCCATGCAGCTTGAACATCCTCACACAGTTCCTGGAGATGGTCCGGTAGGGTTGGAGGTGGAGGGACACCAGGCCTTCTGGACGTGTGATGACAAACCGTTCGTCTTGGTGCTAAGAGTCCTTGGGCAAGACTCCTAACGCTACATTGGCCTGAACTAATAAAGACAAGTAGGCTTGGGAAAGCTGTCTATGGACGCACCCATTCCCATTCCCATCCCAGCAGTGGATCTGATGCGTGAACGACATTGGCTTTAACCGGAACCAAACCTACACGGTGCCCCGTCTGGCCAAGAGCGTAATTCCAGACGTTGGTTGAGGACACCGTGTCTTTCAGACAGTTTGGCAAGACTTCACGGTCCAGTCTGCCAAAGCCAGGGAGGGAACACTGTAACTGATGGAGCGAGCGAGTGTGTAAATGGCATCTGAAGTGGATCATAGGAAGATCTGTATCCGCACACGCTCCCACGCAGGTTTACTGGTAGAATCCCCCGTCGCATGGAGATGATGCATTATGCATAACGCTGCAGACAACGCCGGAAAAATGGAGATGCGCTTGACGAACGCAGCACAATGACGGGCATGGCGTGGGAATTGATTACATCAGGACAAAGCAGATGAACCTAATGAATTCAAATATCCTCCCTTTCACTTCAACAACGTTCTAGATATTACAGTCTCACTGTCAAAGGAATCGGGGCTCCTGAGCAGAATCAACACACAGGAGTGAAACTTGGTGGGTGGGTTTTGACATGCTATGGACGGGTCTTATCTCGGTACCTGACTGATCCAGTGAGCAGTGGTGCCTCCATGAGTCATCCTGTTAGTGCAGCACCATTGGCAGACGGCTGCACCACGCAGGACTACATGCACACAGACCGTTACCACGACTGTCCTTAACACCACGTCACCGCCACCTGCAGTGGTGTCGTACCAGACTGTCATGGAGTGACTCAGAATGGCAGCGGGTCATCTTCAGTGACGAGTCCCGCTTTAGTCTTGGTGGAGACGCCCAACGAATCCGTGTGTGGAGGCACCGTGGTCAGCACCGAGATCAACTGTTTGTTGTCACACGTCCAGAAGACCTGGTGTCCCTCCACCTCCACCCCTACCGCACCATCTGCAGGAACTGTGTGAGGATGTTCAAGCTGCATGGGATGGATTATCACAGGACTCCATTAGGAACCTCCACAGCTCCATACCGAGACGTCTGGCGTGTTGGGTTAGCGAACACGGCGGCCCGACCCCATACTGAGAGACAGACTTCTGTATGTGTAGCTCAATAAATATTGATCATATCAGTCTAAATTTATCATCAGTTATTGATCCTGGTCACCTTTATCTTCCTTCCCAACACCACCGCACTCCCACACCTCCTTCTGGTGCAGCTGTTCTACTGATGACCCTTAAGCAAACCTGTATAGGTGCAGCGTTTGTATGTAAAGTGTCCGGACCTCATATTGACCTCATTTAGTCACCTGCGATTGGACAGTTACGTTGGTTGTCAGTTCCTAAAAGCTAACATCCACCCCTCTCTGTGTTTCCAGCTAGATGACGGTGCAGAAAGGCAAGCGGATGACCATCTCCATCCAGGAGCACATGGCCATCAACGTCTGCCCGGGCCCCATTCGGCCAATCAGGCAAATCTCTGCCTACTTTCCCCGCCTCTCCCCAACATCCTCCTTTTCGGATTCGCTGTCGCCCAACCAGCTGGGGTTTCCGCCAGCAACGTCTCCGGCTGGTGGAGGGGCTTCCGGCGGAGGGGGACTACTGTCCCCCCTGTCTCCAGGGGCAACAGGAGGTGGGGGGACGCTGTCCGTCATGAGTAGCATGGACACATCCGTGGACATCGACAGCTGCGACAGCGATGACAACAGTGAGTGTTGTATGTAGAGTTCTGGTGCTCCCTCCACCATACTCCCCCAGGGCATGTCTCACAGCACCCGCTCAGAAAGTGACTGGTTTGTTAAGCTGGAGGACTGCGGGGGTGAGGCTCAGTGCACATACCGTACAGCGAGGCAGAGAGCAGGTTCATAAAACCTACAGGATCAGTCAGATCAGTCCTGCTGATAGCACTGACTGTTACACATTGTTGATAGCACGCTGACTGTTACACAGTGACTCTTAATAGCACTGACTGTTATACATTGACTCTTGATAGCACTGACTGTTACACAGTGACTATTGATAGCACTGACTGTTACACAGTGACTCTTGATAGCACTGACTGTTACACAGTGACTCTTGATAGCACTGACTGTTACACAGTGACTCTTGATAGCACGCTGACTGTTACACAGTGACTCTTGATAGCACTGACTGTTACACAGTGACTCTTGATAGCACTGACTGTTACACAGTGACTCTTGATAGCACTGACTGTTACACAGTGACTCTTGATAGCACTGACTGTTACACAGTGACTCTTGATAGCACTGACTGTTACACATTGACTCTTGATAGCACGCTGACTGTTACACATTGACTGTTGATAGCACTGACTGTTACACATTGACTGTTGATAGCACGCTGACTGTTACACAGTGACTCTTGATAGCACTGACTGTTACACAGTGACTCTTGATAGCACTGACTGTTACACAGTGACTCTTGATAGCACTGACTGTTACACATTGACTGTTGATAGCACGCTGACTGTTACACAGTGACTCTTGATAGCACTGACTGTTACACATTGACTCTTGATAGCACGCTGACTGTTACACATTGACTGTTGATAGCACTGACTGTTACACATTGACTGTTGATAGCACGCTGACTGTTACACGTTGACTGTTGATAGCACTGACTGTTACACATTGACTGTTGATAGCACGCTGACTGTTGCACATGACTGTTGATAGCACGCTGACTGTTGCACATTGACTGTTGATAGCACGCTGACTGTTACACAGTGACTGTTGATAGCACGCTGACTGTTACACATTGACTGCTGATAGCACGATGACTGATACACATTGACTGTTGATAGCACTGACTGTTACACATTGACTGTTGATAGCACTGACTGTTACACATTGACTGTTGATAGCATGCTGACTGTTACACATTGACTGTTAATGGCACTGACTGTTACACATTGACTGTTGATAGCATGCTGACTGTTACACATTGACTGTTAATGGCACTGACTGTAACACATTGACTGTTGATAGCACTGACTGTTACACATTGGCTGTTGATAGCACTGACTGTTACAAACTGACCATTGATAGCATGCTGACTGTTACACATTAACTGTTAATGGCACTGACTGTAACACATTGACTGTTGATAGCAGTGACTGTTACACATTGACTGTTGATAGCAGTGACTGTTACGCATTGACTCCTGATAGCACTGACTGTTACACGTTGACTGTTGATAGCAGTGACTGTAACACATTGTCATTGTTGTTCCTGATGCACTCTGGTTCCTGTTCTAACTTCACTGCTCTGATTTTCTGTTCCAGCCTCTTTAGGCACGCTGGAGTTCGACCTGCTGTATGAGTCAGCCACAAGTTCCCTACATTGCACCGTTCTCAGAGCAAAGGTAATCCCACCTCTCCTGAGGGTTTTCCTCCTGTCTGCTACCGCTGTCAGAGCTGAATGACCTATTGATGTTCACAGCAGCACTGTCAACCATTAATTCCAGATTTCTTCTGGGTTTGGGGTTATTTTAAGGTGAAGCATGGGCTTAACTGAATCTTCAGAGAAACATCCTCAGGTGGATCTGCGTCTATTTTCTATCTCAGTCTACCTCAGGCCACAGTTCATCCGGTTCTGTAGTCAGACTTCTGTACAGTACATCTGGATCAGTACACGCTCCAGGTCTTCCTGGATGTATAATCAAATATTATAGTCCACCGTCGTCCCTTAGCAGTATACCTGGACGTGCGCTCAGCCTATGGGTTCAGTCCAGATGAATGTATAGTCACTTTGGGTCTTTAGTTAATCTGTATTTAGAATCTTTCTGGGTCTATGTGGTTCTGTTGTCTGTGTCTATTGTCAGTCTGAATCTATATTCAGTATATGTCTATAGTTTACTTGGATGTACAGTCTCTCTGGGTCTATAGAACACATGGCTTCGTCTGATTCTGTGTCCATTCTGTCTTTTTAGTCCATCTGGTTCTATAGTCACTCTGGGTTTTTTCTCCATCTGGTTCTGGAGTCAGTCTGTGGTTTTAGTCTCTCTGGTTCTGTAGTCCATCTGAAGGTATAGTCAGTCTGGGTCTGTAGTCCATCTGGAGGTATAGTCAGTCTGGGTCTGTAGTCCATCTGGAAGTATAGTCAGTCTGGGTCTGTAGTCCAGGGTCTGTAGTCCATCTATAGGTATTGTCAGTCTGGGTCTGTAGTTCATAAGGAGATATAGTCAGTCTGGGTCTGTAGTCCATCTGGAGGTATAGTCAGTCTGGGTCTGTAGTCCATCTGGAGGTATAGTCAGTCAGGGTCTGTAGTCCATCTATAGGTATTGTCAGTCTGTGTCTGTAGTCCATCTGGAAGTATAGTCAGTCTGGGTCTGTAGCCCATCTGGAGGTATAGTCAGTCTGGGTCTGTAGTCCATCTATAGGTATTGTCAGTCTGGGTCTGTAGTTCATAAGGAGATATAGTCAGTCTGGGTCTGTAGTCCATCTGGAGGTATAGTCAGTCTGGGTCTGTAGCCCATCTGGAGGTATAGTCAGTCTGGGTCTGTAGTCCATCTGGAGGTATAGTCAGTCAGGGTCTGTAGTCCATCTGAAGGTATAGTCAGTCCGGGTCAGTAGTCCATCTGAAGGTATAGTCAGTCCGGGTCAGTAATCCATCTGCAGGTATAGTCAGTCTGGCTCTGTAGTCCATCTGGAAGTATAGTCAGTCTGGGTCTGTAGTCCATCTGGAGGTATTGTCAGTCTGGCTCTGTAGTTCATAAAGAGATATAGTCAGTCTGGGTCTGTAGTCCATCTGGAGGTATAGTCAGTCAGGGTCTGTAGTCCATCTATAGGTATTGTCAGTCTGGGTCTGTAGTTCATAAGGAGATATAGTCAGTCTGGGTCTGTAGTCCATCTGGAGGTATAGTCAGTCTGAGTCTGTAGCCCATCTGGAGGTATAATCAGTCTGGGTCTGTAGTCCATCTGGAGGTATAGTCAGTCTGGCTCTGTAGTCCATCTGGAGGTATAGTCAGTCTGTGTCTGTAGTTCATAAGGAGGTATAGTCAGTCTGGGTCTGTAGCCCATCTGGAGGTATAGTCAGTCTGGGTCTGTAGTTCATAAGGAGGTATAGTCAGTCAGGGTTTGTAGTCCATCTATAGGTATTGTCAGTCTGTGTCTGTAGTTCATAAGGAGATATAGTCAGTCTGGGTCTGTAGCCCATCTGGAGGTATAATCAGTCTGGGTCTGTAGTCCATCTGGAGGTATAGTCAGTCTGGGTCTGTAGTCCATCTATAGGTATTGTCAGTCTGGGTCTGTAGTCCATCTGGAGGTATTGTCAGTCTGGGTCTGTAGCCCATCTGGAGGTATTGTCAGTCTGGGTCTGTAGCCCATCTGGAGGTATTGTCAATCTGGGTCTGTAGTCCATCTGGAGGTATTGTCAGTCTGGGTCTGTAGTCCATCTGGAAGTATAGTCAGTCTGGGTCTGTAGTCCATCTGAAGGTATAGTCAGTCCGGGTCAGTAGTCCATCTGAAGGTATAGTCAGTCCGGGTCAGTAATCCATCTGCAGGTATAGTCAGTCTGGCTCTGTAGTCCATCTGGAAGTATAGTCAGTCTGGGTCTGTAGTCCATCTGGAGGTATTGTCAGTCTGGCTCTGTAGTTCATAAGGAGATATAGTCAGTCTGGGTCTGTAGTCCATCTGGAGGTATAGTCAGTCTGGGTCTGTAGTCCATCTATAGGTATTGTCAGTCTGGGTCTGTAGTTCATAAGGAGATATAGTCAGTCTGGGTCTGTAGTCCATCTGGAGGTATAGTCAGTCAGGGTCTGTAGTCCATCTGGAGGTATAGTCAGTCAGGGTCTGTAGTCCATCTGGAGGTATAGTCAGTCTGGGTCTGTAGTCCATCTGGAGGTATAGTCAGTCTGGGTCTGTAGTTCATAAGGAGGTATAGTCAGTCTGGGTCTGTAGCCCATCTGGAGGTATAGTCAGTCTGTGTCTGTAGTTCATAAGGAGGTATAGTCAATCAGGGTTTGTAGTCCATCTATAGGTATTGTCAGTCTGTGTCTGTAGTTCATAAGGAGATATAGTCAGTCTGGGT
>JAMWET010000912.1:65000-67500 GCA_024036415.1 Prochilodus magdalenae
TCTCTCCCTCCTTTCTCTCTCTTTCCACTCTCTCTCCCCACCTCCTCTCTCCCTCTCCCTCACTCTCTCCCTCTCCTCTCTCTCTCCCTCTCTCTCTCCCTCCTCTTTCTCTCTTCCTCCTCTCTCTCTCCCCCTCCTCTCTCTCTCTCTCCTCTCTCCCTATCTCCCTCTCTCTCCCTTTCTCTCTCTCCCTCCTCTCTCTCTCTCTCTCCCCCTCTTCTCTCTCTCTTAGATTTGATCAGTTAAGTGTAGTTGTGTTCAGTATACGTTTTAATTGAAAGTTTAAACAGCTGTTCCACTTCTCTCCATCACTAACTTCCATCATATCTGCTCTCCCTACATTTACCCTACTCCCTAACCGCTACATTTACCTAGTGTGGAGGAACTGGACTGGCCTGTTCCTCAACCCGAACTCAACCCGACCTCACACTATGTTCCCATGAGCACATTCCCAACCCTTGTGGAAAGCCTTCCTAGAAGAGTTGAAGCTGTTACAGCTGTAAAGGGTGGAGCATCATACTACACCCTACGGATTAAGAACGGGGCGTCACTTGAGTTCATACGTGTGTGAAGACAGACGAGCGAACACTTCTGGAAATATGTTGTATATATAAACCTATATTTCTATTATATCATACCTCTATATACGGAGTTAGGAGTCTATCGAAGTGCTAGCCAGGAGAACACGTGAACATGAGCCCTGATAAATGATATGCCGATCTGTATCCACCCAGGCCAATAAGCTGAAGACCAAGATTGTGAAGAACACCCTGAACCCCGTCTGGAATGAGACTCTGACCTACTGCGGCATCACGGAGGAGGACATGTACAGAAAAACTCTCAGGTAGGTTCACCACACCTCGTTCTCTGCCCCTTCCTCTTCTCTGGGATCTTCCTAGTCTCCTGTTATTCTGTTTACCTAGAACCGTTATCCGTTACGTGTGCTTCGTTATTCGACATCACCAGAGCACATGCTCTTAGCACTGGCAACGTTTGCTCACACACACGGTCAACTTCAAAGAAGTTGAATAGATAAGCCTTTTAATGAGAGGTAGGCTCCTTCCCATGACCTCTCCAGATGGAACAACCAGCGTTAGGCTCAAGTAGCTAGCGGCTAGGACAAGCATGAGAAGCTCCTTCCTCCTTCCTGCAGGACTTCCAGATGAAGCAATATCTCACTCCTGCTGTTGCTAGCTTGGATGCTAACACCAGCAGGAAACAGTGTCCGCTAACCCACAGCCCCCCCGTTAATAACCTGGCACTAGGACCTGGACTCCCCTCCATGGCCGGTCTTGGAGCCTGGACATGTTTTCCGATGTGGACTCGGCCAGATCCCGTCAGCTTTCAACGACTTCACAAGAAATCTGGGACGACTTGCGGCTCATTTGGATTTGGCTATGGCTCATGCACCCTTGGTGTCCCGTTCAGCAGTTGGGAGACGCTGTTGGAGAGGCCTTTGATCACTGCATCCAAGTCGCCAAGCCTCCGTCCAGCTCGCTCCAGCGTTGGAATCCTGGCCCTCGTGGATGCCCTCGTGGCCTCAACAGGCATTGGTAGCAGCTGAGCAGTCTTCATGCTGAGGGACCCTCCTGACATCGCCCTTACCCTTAGCTCCAGACTGGCTCGAGAAAAGCTCTGGTGGCAGCTCAGCACAGCTTCCAGCAAACATGGGAATGACCTTGCCGACCTTTCTACTGCACGTCAGTGCTCTGTGGAGCCAGACCACCTCCTGTTTACCCGCAACCGCATAAGCCATGGAAAAGAAATCGGAGGACTCTGGAACCGTGACCTCCTGGTGGGTCCAGGTTGGCTAGAATGCTGCACCTTTGATCATCAGAAAATGTGACCTTCAATCACAGCCCCACCCTCAACTGCGGGTGTGGTTGCTGGAACAGATGCGCTCCACTGGTGTCTGTGGTGATTCCGTATATCCGTGCCAGTGCTAGGGATTTGTAGGGATGACAGTTCCGCTGAAGGACATTTCTGCTTCTGATGAATATCTAATGAGTGGACTGGATTTCTAAAAGTGTCTTCCACAGGGTTTTGGTGATTATAGAATTAAGCTGTGGGCTAATGTCTCCGTCCTAGCGCAGAAAAGCCGAGCGCTAGTCTCCCACTGCTGTTCCCGGCCTGCTATCTAAAGAGGTCTCAGGAATTACAGTTAGAGCTCACAAGGAAGAACAAGCTGTATGCATTCCTAGACCGTAGTTGTGGCCCTGCATAGCCTGACTGCCCCAACAGCCCCGATTGGAGACCTCCAGTGAGCAGTGGTGTCCTCCATGAGTCATCCTGTTGGTGCACCACCATCGGCAGACGGCTGCACCACGCAGGACTGCATGCACACAGACCGTTACCACGACTGTCCTTAACACCACGTCACCGTCACCAAAGACTGCAGTGGTGTCGTACCAGACTGTCATGGAGTGACTCAGAATGGCAGCGGGTCATCTTCAGTGACGAGTCCCGCTTTAGTCTTGGTGGAGACGCCCAACGAATCCGT
>JAMWET010000913.1:0-27500 GCA_024036415.1 Prochilodus magdalenae
GATATTATGAACTGTGTGTAGATACAGGACAGAAAAAAGACTGTCCTACAGATGGCCTGTTAGTCACTGGCTATGATGCAGAGTTTATAAAAGTCTCCTGCGAGGGATGATGAAATGACGTGAATTCTCTCATTCCATGTGTGGAAGATGGCGTATGGTCTTAAGTGTGCGTGGCCTCTATCACAGGCTAGGGTGGATTACAATGCCACTAGCTCTGACTCACGGGAATTTCTGCTCATGCAGAACTCTGTGCCAAGGAAAAGCATCCACCAAAATCTTAGCCCAGCTCCAAAAATCTTAATCCAGAGCTGTTCTGACACAGTTAATAGACGGCCTCATCTGCAGCGAAGACGTTCCAAGATCCATGTTTTTAGAATCTCCCATTGCTAGTTTTTCAGTCCTTGTATATGGTAATTACACAACATGTATGCTTACGTTGTGCATTGAACAGGTAACCGTTTTTTTTGCCGCGTGAGCTTATTTGGTCCAGGAGGATTATGGTTTTACAGTGGACAAATTTTAATTGAGGACGAATGAAACCACTAGTGTTTACCTTTCCTTGGTGAGTTCAGATCTCCTCATTATAATTGACAGCATTCTTCCATGGAGCGACGGACACTCACTTTTCATAGAAAACATAGCCTGGGCATACCCAGCCCCGTGAAACTGGATTTTCTTCATATTCCTCTGAATGCTTTGTACAAACAAGCACTAGTCCTTCATTGTTAATGCTTCAGAGTTCTAAAAATAGGAACTGAACAGGACCTCTATGAAGCAAAGAGACTTAGGTTCGCGAGTTAACTATTCATTAATGGACAAAATGATAACTTATAACTTCTGTTTTGATAATTTAATGCCATTGCATGGATCTGCACTTTTCAGAGACCGCAGTACCAAAGACAGTGATGTACTGAGATAATCCTTTCACTGAAAATCACATTTATTAAAGCATTATTAAGATTAGTAATGACGAATCAGTGCTGAGATGAACAGCGTAGTCTTTAGCATGACAATTAAACAGAACAGTGACTACAGAGTTAATCGAGCTCAGTGTACAAGCGTCAGATCAGTAGCTTATTTCGGCATGGAGGCTTAGTATTCAAATCACCTTCTATTCAGGTAGATGCATACGTCTCAAAAACAGTGTAGCCTGTATGTTAAGTTTCTCTGAAAAGTGTTTCACGTCCTAACCACTGTGATGCTCTTAAGTGAGATCGGTTATCTCTTCGCAATGACGCGGTAGTCCGTGCCCTATTGCTAATAGGTGCTTACATAACAGCCTATCTTGCTGGTACGCTTCAAACATGTCCTGTAGCTTTGGTTTTGTGTGTGTTTGGATATAGAAGCTTAAGACATGTTGTAACACGTAGGTTGCAACTCTAGATCATCTGAACTCTGACACCAATCCATTATGTCAATGGACTGTACTCGAAACTGTTTCTCGCCAATCTCACCGGATTGGATTCAGTGTGATACCCATTGAAGCATCATGGAACCCAAAAGTCAGATTATGGATAGAGTTTAGTCGTAGGCTCCATAAATTGAATATCTTGACTTTTCCCTCTGGGATCAATAAAGTAATCTTATCTATCTATCTATCTATCTAAATATTTTTTGATGTTATCATACCTGTATAATTTGAATCTATGGGGTTTATAGTGTGATGTGTCCTGGCATTATTTACGTGCCGATGGGTGCTTAATTTTATCCTTTCTTAAAATCTTCTCAGGTCAAAATAATTGTCACCTCAGATTGACATCCTTTTAAAGGTGCCATAGGATGGAAACTGTATTGTCCATAGTTCAATAATAAAATACATAATACCACATATGAGAGATGCAGCATCATTACATTTCATTTTATCTCACCTTATTTATGTCACCTAGCAGCACACTACAGAGCTTGACTTTGCTCACATATGAAGCCAGTTTCTTTCAGTGTGACTGAGTTTTGTCGCCTTATCTTCTTATCACTCTTAAGATCATACACAACACTACATAGAAGTGGGAGGACAAGCAGCATTGCATACAGCAACAACAGCACACAGACACAACATAACACAAAGTCTTATACATTAATAACTGGCTGGAATGTAAAACAAGCTTTCTCCACACCCATTGGCTCTATTAACAGCACTGAAGGTCTTTGCTTTCCGTGTGCTCATTGTGGAATTTAAATCCGTTTCTTCTAACCCAGTGAAAATAATGCCTTCGTCGATATGCGGTTCGTCATTATGGACTAAGCAAAACAGGACATGAAATATTCCTACCAGAGTGCCCTGAGGGAGAAAAACAGATGAATAAGGGAAGTAGTCAGGTAAGTTAAACCTGCTTCACCTGTCCCGTAACTGAGTTACTTATACAAAGCCTTACAGAGTGGCACTCCCTTTGGGTTACAGTCAATTCAACACTCAAATGAGACAAGCCGACTATTGTTTTACTGAAAGAGCATACATGCATACAGTAGTTACACACGGAATTTTTTTTATGTCAGTTTTTACTTTTTATCACAGGCACGTTAATGTAAAAAACCTGAACCACCCTGTATCCAGTTGAACCATGCATATCAAACACAGTACAAGCTGCTCAAACTTAATTGCCTTCATTGTCCTACATGCCACTGTTAACTCTGACCATTGGACTCACTGCACCCTGTCCTTACACAGTTGTCTCTCTCTGCAAACCATAATACTCACCATGATCTGCGGAGCGTTCCTCTCGCGAGCGACTCATGAAATGAGGTTAATAAATTGATGTTTCTTCCTTGTAAGACTCATGATCAAGGAAGGGGTGTTAACTTGGCTCTAAACGTAGCACTCTGCCAGTACAGAGAAGGAATGCTACACTACTGTTTTAACCTCACCACCACCTCATATGGTGCAGCAGTTACATTCTGGCACCTTTTAGGGTGGGAAGCGAACATTTCAGAAACTATTAAATAAAGATGGAAGATGAGAGCTAGAACTGGAATTAACTAAAGCACACTTTACTTGGTTGTACTTAGAAATTCAACAGTAGCGGCCCATCTAGTGCTCCAGTCGTCCTTCTCGGCTTTCTCATTTCTCATCTTTTTAACAGTGTACAGGATGTTTTGAGATTCCTCACTGGCCTGTTAACTGGGCCTTTTGTTTTTATCTTTTAGATTTTGTGTTCATAGATATATAGATATATACATATATATATATATATATATATATATATATATATATACATATATATATATATATATATATATATATATATATAGTGTGTGTGTGTGTGTGTGAGAGAGAGAGAGAGAGAAAGAGGGACAGTTTCTCTGTCTGTTTTTGTTTGTTGTAGAGACAAGAGATAAAGGTTTAACCAAGGTTTGGTCTTTTACTGGACTGTGTGTGTGTGTGTGTGTGTGTGTGTGTGGTGTGTGTGTGCACGTGGGTGTGTGTATTTGTGTGTGTGTGTTTGTATGTGTGTGTGTGTGTGTGTGTGTGTGTGTGCATGTGCGTGTATATGTGTGTGTGCGCGTGTGTGTGGGTGTGTGTATTTGTGTGTGTGTGTTTGTATGTGTGTGTGTGTGTGTGTGTGTGTGTATATGTGTGTGTGTGTGTGTGTGTGAGTGAGAGAGAGAGAGGTAGGTTCTCTGTCTGTTTTTGTTTGTTGTTGTTTACTTTGTGTAACTTAGCTGCTGCTATCTCCCAGGTAGTTTGGAATTCTGCTTGTTACGCTGCCTGTGGGTCAAACCTGAACTCTAAATTCCGGTTAGCTGTGTTGTCGTTTGCTGCTTTATTACCACACATTTCCATTGTTGTCACCTGTGTGTTGTTCTTGCTTTGTTTGTCCAGATTTCGCTTCATCAAAGACAGAAGTTTTATTATAAATGTACCAACAGAAATAGCTAGGAATAAAATCTCTCCACATTTATTTACAGTGGAAGTAAAGCAGATGTTTGCTTTCTCCTGTACATTTTGGAGATGGTTGTACTGGAATAGGTGTACCAACTTTGTGGTATTGTGTGCTGTACATATTACATATTACAATACCTGGTATTTGCCTGCTGTTGTTATATAAAACTGGAAAAAAAGCAGTACTTGTAATGTCAGGTAAGAACTGTAATTACATACCTAATAGTCAAATAGTTTTAATATGTTAAATGTGTGAAAAATATGTAACAAAAACTTACAAGTATGAATTATGTTTTTGTCTATTAAATTCTGAGCAAAAATAAAAAAGCAAAACATAAACTGTTAAAAGTGTAGATATTTAATGTCAGAAACTTTCAAGATTCAACAAGAGAAAGAAACACATTTAAGCAACTGTGCAAATATACATCCTATGTACAATTTATATAAAATGAGAAGAATGAAAGTGGTTTAGGTGTGAAATACAAAAACGGAAAAATTTTAAAATGTTGTAATGGCAAAACTAATCCCTACAGAACTTGATAGCTTTTGAGAACTTAATAGATTTTACTACAAACAACACAACGTAATATCATTGCAGCAGTACTAATTAGCAATCATTACAAATGAAGAAAACTTTGGCCTGGAGTGGAGACAAGAGATAAAATTTTAATTAAGGTTTGGTTTTTTACTGGACCAAAGAAATGAGTAAACATTGTTGTGAAGTAAGTAATTATTTCTGGACACTTTTGAGCATGATGATTTACAGTATTTCCATAACTGTAAAAATTTTGAGGTATTGCTGTTTGAGTCTGATTTGTAAACTACTCTGTCTCAGACACCAACTGCTGTCCGGAGTCTTCAGCCTCATCGTCCACAAGGCAGTGCTCTTTCAGAAGTAAGGAAGTTGATTGCAGAGCCTCAGCAAGACCAGCATAGCCTTCTTCTGTGATATTGCAGCTGTACAGCCTACAAAAATGGTATAGCTGTTTTTTTAGTTATTCTGTATTTATACAGTATTAATAACAGCATGTTTTTTATTCTGCTAAAAAAATTGTAAACAAATGTAATTTCTTCTACACAGCATATTAATTACTATGTGTAGTTAAATATTATAGGTATAAACATGAAGTAATTGATTTTGGTATCAAATCATAAAAGTATAAAGTCTGGATTTCAGACTGATAAATGTCACCCTAACATTGTGTCCTCTGGTAATGGATCTGCTGTACTAGTAGACTTTGAAATTGAGATAATATTTAAATAGTCTTACACAAGTTTTTGTAGTTTACAGTTTTGGTGTCCCACTCCAACAGACAAGAGCTTCGCTCCTGTGTCCTTCAAGTCATTGATACTTAGGTCTAGTTCTCTTAGACATGTAGATTCAGAGCTGAGAACTGGAGCCAGAGTTGCACAGCTTTTCTCTGTGATGCCACACTGGTTTAGACTTAAAAACCATAACCAATAAATGTTGCTGTACATTTCATTGCCATTTTCATGGTAAATTTTGAACACTGTATTAAAATTAGGACATTGTATCAGTTTATCTCATTTAAAAAGGACTTACCTAAGAATGACCAGTTTACATGAAGTTTTCTTTAAAGCATCAGAAAGCAATTCAACTCCTGAGTCTCCAATGTTGTTCTGATTAAGATGAAGCTCCTTTAGGTTTGAGGAGTTTGAGCTCAGCACCAAAGCAAGAAAATCACAACCCACACTCGTAACACCACAGTTATTCAGCCTGCAGAGAGGAAAGACAGGCATATGATTACATCAAAGAAGCCCACAATGCAGAAATCTGAATTTTGGCTTGGACACTTTCCACTTAAAGTCACAAACCTCCTTCAAACAACTAGGGTGAAACATTAATAACATGGCAGAACATTTTGAGGTGGCATCTGAGCTGGCCAATAAGATTTCAGAGGACAATGGGCACTCAGCCCACCTGTTTTATTTATTTTTTTATTTCTGCCTAATCCAAATATTCTTTAAATATTTATACTGAATAATCCACTATATTTATTGAGTAATAAACCATAAAGCCGATGTAATCAATGATTTTAAAACTGAAGCTGTCTACAAAATAAAGAGTAAACTGTCCTGTCCTGAACTCTCAATACATGCACAGACATCACACACAAGGAGAGCTTATAGATCAAAAGGAAGCAAAATACTTGCTTAACCAATGAAATTACCTTAGGGTCTCAATGTTACACTCTGTGCCCTGCAATCCTGGAAACTCCTTTATGGCATGCTTTTTATTCAATGCGTCTATGAAGCGATAAAGACTTTTTGCAGTGTTATCCAACACCTGGATCTGCTCTGTCTCACAGGTAGGAGTTAGATTCTCTTCTGAAATATCACAGCAATTCACACTGCAAAGGAAGGGGAAAACAGATCACAATTTAAAGCAATGGAAAGATTAAGTATTATTTTACCAAGCATTTTCATGCATTTATATTCACAAATCTATGTGGTGCATAATTGTGTTAAATTACTTAAAATACTTTAAAATGTAAACAACATTAATGACCCACATTTAATACATATCAACAGAATGAATTTTACTTACAATATTTCTTCCACAGTGTTGCCCTGGATTCCTGTACAGAGCATCTTCACTCCAGCATCTTGTACATTGTTGTGACTGAGGTCCAGCTCTTTGGTGACTTTCATTATCGAGAGACCTATAGTTAGTGCTGCACAACCTCTTGCTGTGATGTTACAGTTATTCAGCCTGGTAGAATAGAAATACATTACACTCACTAATGACAGCTTGTGGATTTCTTAAAATGCTTTTAAAAGGTATTTTCCTTAGTTAGTTTACACACTCGGCCTCGGGCGGTAGAGCTATAAAGGGAAGTATTAAAGAATCCTAAATACAAGTCTGAATATTATTGGCTGCCATGACATTTTTATATATATGTATTGGTTTATAATAATGATATTTCAAAATTTTACAATGCCTTTAAACATAAATCAAAATGCACATACATATATAGGCCTTGAAACACTACCTGGCTGTCTTAGACATCTTGTACACTGGAATCAAGCTGAGAAGGGCTTCATCCGACCTGCCATATTTACTTAACTCAAACACGTCCAGCTTCTCATCTGATGTAACTATTATAAATACTAAAGCTGACCATATTTCAGGAGGGAGACTGCCTTTATTCGGGTTTCTGTTCCTCAGGAAGGTTTGGATATCATCCACATAAGAGTCATTAAGTTCATTCAGACAATGGTAGAATTTGAGAAACATGTAAGGACAATAGGTTCCTTTGATTTGTTCCTTCAGGTAGCTAATGGCTTCTGTTCTCTCCTCAGGACTGCTGCTTCTCTGTACCAACAGATCTTGTAGAAGGTTCTGATTGGACTCCAAAGAAAAACCCATGAGAAAACGGAGAAAGAGGTCCAGGTGACCACTCTCACTCCCAGAGGCTTTATGAACTGCAAACTGAAGCAAGCTTAACATCGTTACAGGTTCCTCCTGATTACTTGTCTGCTGGGGAGTGAGCACATTGTGGTTGTCATTGTGGAAGGACAAGAACACATATAGAGCTGCAAGATGCTCCTGAATACTCAGATGCACAAAGCTGAATACTTTCCTCTGGAAAAGCCCAAACTCCTCTCTGAAGATCTGTGTGAAGACCCCAGAGTACATGGATGCCTCTCTGATATCAATGCCACACTCTCTCAGATCTTCCTCGTAGAAGATCAGATTCCCTTTTTCAAGCTGCTCAAAGGCCAGCTTCCCAAGCTTGAAAATCATTTCTTTATCCTTCTCTTTGTTGTCAGAGTACTTTGTCTTTTTGGTGTTGATCTGTGTGATCAGGAAGTATGTGTACATCTGGGTTAGACTCTTAGGGATCTTGTCCCACCCAATATCAACCACCATCCTCTCCAGAACAGTGGCTGCAATCCAACAGAAGACCGGAATGTGGCACATGACGTAGAGGCTCCTGAGTGACTTCAGGTGGGTAATGATCCTGTCTGCCAGGTTATGATCAGTGATTCTCTTCCTGAAGTACTCTTCCTTCTGTGGATCATCAAATCCTCGCACCTCTGTAACTCGATCAACACATTCAGCGGGGATGCGGCCAGAAGCTGCTGGTCGGGTGGTTATCCAGATTTGTGCAGAGGGAAGCAGATTCCCTTTAAGGAGGTTAGTTAATATGATATCTACTGAAGTCATCTTTGCTACGTCGCATAAACTCTCATTGTTCTGAAAATCTAAAGGAAGGCGACACTCATCCAGACCATCAAAAATGAGCACAAGAGAGTGGTTTGTAGTTTCAAGTGAACTTGCATCAATTCCTTCCATGAAGAAATGCTGAAGAAGGTCATTCAGACTGTATTTTTGGTCCCTCATCAAATTGATCTCCCTGAAAGGAAATGGAAATATGAAGTGGACGTCCTGGTTTGTTTTGCCTTCAGCCCAGTCCAGAATGAACTTCTGCACAGAGACAGTTTTTCCAATGCCAGCCACCCCCTTGGTCAGCACAGTTCTGATGGCCTTGTGCTCTTCATGTAAGGGTTTAAAGATGTCATTGCATTTGATTGGCGTGCCCCCTTTTATTGTCTTCAATGCTGCCTCAATCCGGCCCACCTCGTGATGACAGCTGTGAGCTTCGTTCACTTCTTCCATGATGAAGAGCTCGGTGTAGATCTTTTTAAGAGGTATTGGGTTTCCTTGCTGTGCTCTTCCCTCAAATAAATGCTGGTACCGCTCTCTAAAAAGGCACTTCAGTGTTTTTCTCTGGGCCTCCAGGGAGTTAAAGCTGTAAGGGAATGAAAAACACTGTGTGACGTTTTAGCTGTAGAAATGGAAGAAATGTCTACTACTAAACAGCTGTCATGCCTGCTGGTTCTCCTCTCACATCCGATCTCCCGGACTCCATTTCCCATAATCCACCACCTGATGTCACATGTTCATCCTTACCCAATCACACCCCGTTGCCTCGCTATCTGTCTTCAGAATATTGATTGGTCACCTGATGTTAATTAGTCAGTTTGTTTAAGTACTTCTCTCTCGCACTGTCTCATTGCGAAGTAATGCCACTCTGTAGCATACTAAGCGTTCTCTGATCTTGTAAGCTTTGACTCTGTTTTGATTCTCTGGCTTACTCTTCTTGTTTATCCCCTTTGATAACTCTGCCTGGTCTGATCGTTTGCTTGGATTAACCCCAGCCTGTTTACTGACTGCAATTCAGTTTAGCCCTTGATTATATTTCCCTGTTCTTGGTGTTGCTGTGATTCAGTACAACTTATTTAATAAACTGTGCCTTGCTTTTAGTTTAGAGGGCGTAACAATCTGTTTGTCCATCGTCACAACAGTGATGTCTACATAGACAACATTTTAAAAGGGACTCCTTAGTTAGTCATGTTTCCTCAAAGTGAGGTGAATACCCCAAAAAACTTAAAATCATGGTAAAAACTGTATCAATGTTATTTTAAGTAGTAATAGCAGTAGAAGTAGAAGTAGTATTTAGCTTTTTTTTTTTTTATCTCACAGATATACTGATAATGGTGATGATAATAATAAATGCCCATTTCTTAAACAAGGTAATCATCTGAGAACCTAGTGAGATTGTTTCAGTTATGTACAATTAGTCTCAACTAGTCATTTTGAAGTCATAAGGCATTTCTGAGACAGGGCGTACAATGAGAACAGAAATTATTTCTGGATATCAGCAACAAAAACAGTCAGATTAAATGCATATTCGTTAGATAAGACTAACACGCAAATTCTTGGACATGCCTCTGGAAATGAACCTTGAGATCTCAATTTCAGACAGAGAGGAAGGGGTTTCCAGGGGTCTACATTAAATTGAATTCCCTCGCCTGAAAATCTGTACTACAAATTTATATTTGATAAACAGATGCAATGTTAGTTGTAATGTAAAAGAAGATTTAAGATGTAAGATGTAAGGTTGTCTTCTAACCTTTCTTCTGGTGGTAAAGGTTCTTCATGGTAACTGAATGACACTTCTGTGGATGCATCATTCTTCAGAGACACACCACTGGATCCAGGTGAACTAGATAAAAGATATTATTAAGATATCTATATGGAACAGAATATTTTATGATAACAGAGAATAGACTAAGGTGCTAAAATGGTTGTTACCTTTGTTCTCTTGGTAAAGGTTCATTGCTGTAATTGATGGGCAATTTTATTGACCTGTCACTCTTTAGAGACACACCACTGGGTCCAGGTGAACTGGATCTTAATAGAAAAAACATAAAACATGTCACTGTCAGCTTATTAAAGTTTAATGAATTTAGAACTATTAACCATGGAATATCAAAACCCAGGCTAGAATCAGGCAATTCCATGCAACAATTTTTAATAAAATGATAATAATAAAATGAAACCAAAAATACCAAAAGTCTATTCATAAAGAGCCCAATGAGTCAGATATATGGGATTTAACATGAATCTTAAAGGAAGGAAGTATGGGTAAATAAGAATGTGGTGTTTTTGTAAGGTTCACAAGATTTAATATTTTCAGTTTCAGTTCAGTTAATTACTGATGTTCATTTTCATTAGTTTTTTGTATGTTGGAAGTTTTCCAAGAATTTACAGTCATATATGCCAGTGCGGTATCATCTCAAGTGGACATATACATTATTTTGTTTATTTATCTGTTGTGTCAAAGTTAGAACTGATATGGTGTAGAATTACAATTGCCTTTATTAGAACTTGTAGGAATCTCATGCCGCTGTATTGAAAATGAGTTTCAAGATCATCGCAATAAGTCATTGTATAAACTTTCTTCAAAACAGGGTTTTGAATAGAAAATGCAAAACTTTGTGAATGCAAATGATACCGAAAGAGTTTTTTTTCTGAATGCACAAAAAAAGATTTTCAGAAAATCTGTATATTTTTAAAATTCAGAAACAAAGGCCATTTGTGGGAATGTTGTCATCATTAAAAAGGATTTATAAGAATGCTTTTGCTGTCAGGTATCGCTAAATGCCGACTTTGACAGGTAAAAGTAAAATCGTTTCGAATTTTAATTCAATCAATGTGAAGAGGTTTTATTCCAAATAATATTGGACTATTTCTATGGGTCCATTCACAGAATGTAAAATAAACTGGCATTTTGAAATCATGTCAAAATTTAAAACCATGGAAATACAAGGTTTTGTTATAACAGTGGTGATTTGCTTCTTAGATTCTACAGAAAATAAGGCTTTTAGTAACACTAGATGCCGGTGCTAAGCTAACCATTCTTTGGCTTATAGAAAATGCAGTTTTCTGTTGAGTTTTGAGATTTGTATTATTACATTGTAAATACACTATGATTCCTTAATAATCTGTAGAAATGATTGACAGGACCTATATCTGTAAGGTAGAGTGATCAATTTAATACAATGTATGCAAAGCTATCTCTTAGGTTTAGAGAGCAAGATTAAAGTTTAGAAGGTAATGAGGCTTAAAGTTTTCAAATTAACTTTTTACCTTTCTTCTGGTGACAAAGGCTCTCCACTATAATTTATTGGCATTTTCATGGACCAATCACTCTTCAGAGAAACTCCACTGGGTTCCAGTGAACTAGATCTTTTTAGCTGGAACCTGTTATGAAAGGTTACATTATGAATTTATTAATATAGAATAGAATAATTGGACATAACAGGAAATAGAGTAAGTTGGCAGGAAGCTCTAATAAAAGATCATTGTTACCTTTCTTCTGGTGGTTCATTACTGTAATTGATGGGCAATTTTATTGACCTGTCACTTTTTAGAGACACACCACTGGGCCCTGGTGAACTGCAAAAGACATTTAAAAACACAGTATTATTTGTTTATTAAAGTTTAACTTCAAACCCCAGGCTAGAATCAGGCAGTGAACCTGTATGCAATAGTTAATAATAGGGCAAATTAAACTAAAAGCAAGCTGT
This sequence comes from Prochilodus magdalenae, assembly GCA_024036415.1. Taxonomy (NCBI): domain Eukaryota; kingdom Metazoa; phylum Chordata; class Actinopteri; order Characiformes; family Prochilodontidae; genus Prochilodus; species Prochilodus magdalenae. The sequence goes on from JAMWET010000913.1 coordinate 11,780, forward strand.
GGTAAGCTAGACAGTAATAATAGCTTTGTAAACAAAAATACTGCAGTGACTTTCCCAAACATGATGGCATTAGATCATTTAATTAAGATCTCAATGAGTCAGATGTATGGCATTTAAGACAAATTTTAAAATAAGGCAATATGGGTGAACAAGAATATTGTTCTTATTTTATGAGTTTCTTTTTATTTCTAGTTTCTGTTCAGTAAGTTACTAATGTTTCTTTCTGAAAGTTCCTTTTCAAGAATATACACACAAAAAAAAACGATTTTGTCATAGGCAATTCTTTAAAACTTTTTGAAACTGTTATAGTCAAAGTAAAATGTCAGAAAACACAGACAATATATGGACATATTGTAGATAGATTATATAGGGATATTGTTGCTCTCAGGTTAAAGCATTGTACCAATAAATTCAGAACTTTTACAAATAAAAGTAAAATAATTTACACTGTTAATTTAATTCAGTATAAAGAGGTTTAATTCAAAGTCATTTTGGACTATTTTATATTTTGACTAATCTGAGGGTTTGTTTATCATGAAACATTTACACAATGTAAAGGAAACTGGTCATTTAAAAGTATGTCAAAATTTTCAACACATGGAATTATGAGGTTTTGTTCCGACAGTGATGATATGCTTGTCAGATTCTCAGGACACAAGGTTATTAGTGACACATGATGCCAGTGCTGAGCTAAACATTCTTTGACTTTTAGAAAATCCAGTTTAAACAGATCAGTAAGGCAGTTCGAAATACACACGTCTGTGGAGTTTTGTGAATTTATGATGACAGTGTAAATACACTGCAATTTATTACGAATTTGTAGAAATGATTGACAGGACCTTAATCACTATTTCGACATGTCTTTCCAGACGGCAGAACGGCCAATGGAATACAGTCAAAGCAAACTTCCTCTTAGGGTCAGAGAGTAAGACTAAAGTTTAGAAGCTAAAGGTTTCACACAAAGTACTTACCTCTCTTCTGGTGACAAAGGCTCTCCACTATAATTTATTGGCATTTTCATGGACCAATCACTCTTCAGAGAAACTCCACTGGGTTCGGGTGAACTAGATCTTTTCAGCTGGAACCTGTTATGAAACGTTACATATTTTAAATTATTAATATAGAATAAAATAATTGGATATAACAGAGTAAGGTAGCAGTAAGCTCTAATGAAAGACCATTGTTACCTTTCTTCTGGTGGTTCATTACTGTAATTGATGGGCAATTTTATTGACCTGTCACTCTTTAGAGACACACCACTGGGCCCTGGTGAACTGGATCTTAATGTAAAAACATATAACACATTATTGTTGATTCATTAAAGTTTAATCAAACATTAAACCCCATGCTAGAACCAGACAGTAAACAAGTATGCAATAATTAATAATAAGACAAATTAAACTAAACAGTAAACTGTGGTAATATAGACAATAATAGCTTTGTAAACGAAAATGCTGCAGTGTATTTCCCAGACATAGAGGACAATAGGTCATTTGATAAAGATCTCAATGAGTCAGATGTACAGAATTTGATATAAATAAGAAAATACGGGCAAATAAGTATATAATGAATATATTGTTCTTTTGTTTTTTCATTTCTAGTTTTATGTTCCTTTTTGCAAGGTATGGTTCTGTTGGATTTTTTTAAGAAATTCCATTTATATATGCCAAAAAGGTATCATCCAAGTAAACATAGAAATATATATTATATTTATCTGGTGTTCTAATCTTGGAATTACTATACTGTAGAGTGACAAATGTTCAGAGAAAGTATTTAATAGGATTGACCTTTGGAATTCCATGTACTGTATTAAAAATGCATTTTAAGATCATTGCAATAAATGATCATATAAACATCTCTTAAAAGAGGTTTATAATAAAAATATAAAACTTCATGAATGCAGATCATCCAGAAACTCTTTTTTTGTTTTGTTTGAATATACGGGGAAAAAAATGTCAAAGGCATTTGACTCGAAACTGCATTAGTCAAAGAAATCTCAGAAAACAGACAATATGTGGAAATGTTGTCATAACCTCGGAGTAGATAGATTATATAGGGATATTGTAGCTGTCAGGTTGAAACCTTGTACCTCTAAATTCACAACTGTTACAAGAAAAAGTGTTAATTTAATTCTATATTGTAAGGTTTTATTCAAAGTCATTTTGGACTATTTCTATGGGTCTGTTGATTATGAAATATTCACACAATATAAAGAAAACTGGTCATTCGAAAAAACATGGAAATTCAAGGTTTTGTTCAGACAGTGATGTTATTTTTAGTTTTTACAGGAAACAAGATTGTCAGTGACACATAATGCATGAGATGTGTAAGACAATTTGAAATACACATTTCTGTTGTGTTTTGTGACATTTATGATTACAGATGCACATGTCCTTCCAGAACACAGAACGATCAATGGAATACCGTTAGTGCAGGCCTTATCTTAGGTTCAGAGGTTAAGATTAAAGTTTAGAAGCTAATGAGGCTTAAAGTTCTCAAACTAAGTCCTTACCTTTCTTCTGGTGACAAAAGCTCTCCGCTATAGTTTATTGGCATTTTCATGGACCAATCACTCTTTAGAGAAACTCCACTGGGTTCGGGTGAACTAGATCTTTTCAGCTGGAACCTGTTATGAAACGTTACATTATTAATATAGAATACAATAATTGGATATAACAGAGTAAGGTAGCAGTAAGCTCTAATGAAAGACCATTGGTACCTTTCTTCTGGTGGTTCATTACTGTAATTGATGGGCAATTTTATTGACCTGTCACTCTTTAGAGACAAACCACTGGGAACCGGTGAACTGGATCTTAATATAAAAACAAATAACACAGTATTGTTCGGTTATTAAAGTTTGATCAAACAATAAACCCCATGCTAGAATCAGGCAGCGAACCTGTATGCAATAATTAATGATAAGAAAATTAAACTGTGGTATGATAGACAATAATAGCTTTGTAAACAAAAATACTGCAGTGAATTTCCCAGACATGGAAGACACTAAGTCATTTGATAAAAATCTCAATGAGTCAGATGTCTGGCACTTGATATGAATCTTAAAGTAACGCAATATGGGCAAAGCAGAATATTGTTCTTTTTGTGAGGGTTTTTTTTTAGTTTCAGTTTCAGTTCAGTGAATTACTGATGTTCCTTTTTTATTAGTTTTTTAGTGTTTGACGTTTCCAAGAAATTCCATTCATATATGCCAGTGAGGTATAATCCAAGTGAACAAATATATTATATTATGTAATTATCTGGTGTTCTAATCTTATAATTAATATGCTGTACAGTAACAATAGTTCAGAGAAAGCATTTATTACAACTGACTGTTGGAATTTCATGCGCCCTGTTAAAAATCCATTTTTAGATTTTTACTATTAATTAATTTAAATCATGCAAACAACATAAAGAGGTATATAAATGAAATATAAAACTTAATGAATGCAGATCATACAGAAATGAATTATTGGGGGTTTTGAATATAAGAAAATGAAGATTATGTCAAAGGTAGTTTTCTGAGACTCAATTTTAAAACTGCATTAGTCAAAGAAATCTTAAAGAACTTGAACAGCCTGTGGAAATGTTCACACTTCAAAGTAGATAAATGTATATGGATATGGTTGCTATCAGGTTAAAACCTTGTACCTCTAAAGTGGAAATTTTTACAAGTAAAAGTATTTTTACTTTGAATTTAATTCAGTGTAAAAAGGTATTGTTCAAAGTCAATTTGGACTATTTTTATGAGTTTGTTTATCGTGAAACATTAACACAATGTAAAGGAAACCGGAATTTTGAAATTACGTGTAAAAAGCTAGAAGTTTTTTTCCCATCACTTTTTTATGTCGATTTACGTTAACTTTATTTTGTTTAGTTTTATGTAGCATTTTAAGTAATTGGATCATATCTAGCCCTCCTCATAGTTACAAACACTGTGGACTACATCAACTACAACATGCAGTATCATCAATTCACCAGGCAACTAGAGACACCATGGGCTTCACAGGAATTTATTGCACACCACCATCCACCCCATCAAGGACTTTCTACCGTTTGTATTTAGTGAGTGATTGAAGACATTTGCTCTCCTGATAGTTAGCTGCGGTCTTTGAAGTGGAAAAGTTTATTTCTAGGTTTATTGTTGTGAGGTTTTACCAATTTGCCAAGGAACATCATTATTTTGGCCAGTGAGTCTCCGTTTGCTATCTCATTGTTTTAAAACAATTCATTCTGCATTAGCAAAAGCATTTAGGCAACCAATAAATAATCTTGCCAACAGTTGTCACGCCTGCTGGCTCTCCTCCCATCCCCAATCTCCTGGACTCGGTTTCCCATAATCCACTACTTGATGACAGCATAGTCACATGTCCACCATCTCCCAGTTCCGCTCCGTCTCTCAGGTCTAGGTCCCCGGAATATTGACTTCACCTGAGGCTGATTAGCACCCGGTACAAATACTATTTGAAGTATTGCCTCTTTGTGTGTACCGAGCGTTTCTCCCTGTTATTATTCTCGTTTGCTTACTTGGTTTGACTCCCTTTTGACTTCCTGGTTTACTCTTTGTCTTTCCCCTTTGGATACTGTTGCTGGTCTGACTGTTTTGCCTGGTTCTGACTTCTGCTCGTCTCGCTACTCTGACTCTGTCCTTGCCCTCTTGGTTTTGTTCGCTTGTGTCTTGTTGCTGCTGTGTTTTGCTACAAGCCTGTTCAATAAACCTAGCTTTGCTTTTAGCTCAGCGTGCGTCACAGTCTGTCTGTCCATCCTCACAACAGTCAAGATTTAACCATTGAGCTTCTAAGAAGAAACAGAAAATGGCACATTAGAGCCAACTGAAGAATTTCTAGAATAAGAAAAGAAGTGTGGGTTGAGAGACAGGAAGATGGAGAACAGTAGGAGGAAGAAGAGTTTATGTGGCTGGTTAGCATTAGTACTTATATGCTTTCCACAGTCACAGCCCCCATCCAGACTCTCAGCCTCATACTCTGTTCCTAAACCCCAGGCAATCTTCCTGTTCACACACTTTCCCCTTGTCACTGTTCTGGTTCTTACTTCTGCAGTGCCTCAGCTTCTGTCCCCATCCAGGCCCTCTTCCTCATACCTCTCTGTTTTTGAACTTTCTCCCACAGTCCTTTCTTCCACAGTCTGTCACCATTACTGTATCTCTTTGACTCTTAGAAGACCTGTTTACAGGGACTCACTGAACTCTCTCCAGCATGCCTGAGCTCTCTCTGGTATGACTCCTGAACCTGTATCAGATTCAAGTTTTTTGAGTTCATGTGTTCTCAGCACTGTCTTTGCCCCAGCTCCTGCCTCTTTCTTTCTCTGCAGTCCCAAACACTGCTTAAATGTTTTTCACACAGTTCTTTGCGGATACTATGTGCCAGTATTTTTTATGTATTCTGTTAAAATGTTTTATGTCTTGATGTGAAAAATGTCACTATCGAGGAAATTATAAATTTACTCATTTTACCAACAAGCTCAGTAATGCTAGTGCAAAAAGCTTTATCAGTCTTCAGCAGGAACTTTATTGTGTAGTGTGGTGTTTCTTTTGAAGACTGCATTTTGCATTTTTTATACATCACATACATAATAATGGGATTCTCTTGGAAATATAGAAAGTAATTGTATTCTGAAAACTGCTTTTTCAAAATATATCTTGGGCTGAATACAGATACTAAAAATGGACACCTAAGAAAAGACAACAGGTGAGAAGCCTTGTGATTCTCATGTCTGTATCTGTAGTTTACTGAAACTAGTAAAGCGATCCAGGTCTTGTTGTAGGGTCTTGATGTTATGAATTTATTGACCTATGGAGTTACAAATTCGCTTGATTTCGGGATCCATAGGTCCAGATCTCTAAAGACTAGCAAAACACTCCAGGGCTTGTTGAAAAAGGCAGATCACACTCTATTGATCTGTGGAGTTCGGATTCACAACAGATTTCCGGTGGTTGGTGTAGCTCAGCGGATAACACCACTACCCACCAGAAAGCCACCACCACATGTGGGAGACTGGGGTTTGAATCCTGGTCTGGCTTACTATGCTGTGCTACACCAATAAGAGTCCTTGGGCAAGACTCCTAACACTACATTGGCCTACCTGTAATATGATTAACCTTGTAAGTCGCTCTGGATAAGAGCGTCAGGTAAGTGTAAATTTTTAAAGCCAGATAATTTAATCGTTCATTGCAAAGCATTCCCTTCTTATGTGGTTTTAAACATAATGTCATCAGAAATTAGTCAATGTAGACTCTTGTCACAAAACTGTTGACTTTAAGTAAAGTCATGAGTCATGTAACCACCAATGTGTGTTCCCAATCCTTACATTCTGCTACATCCTAACCCTGATGATTACCATGCTTAAAAACCAGCAGTAATCAACAATAAAAGGTCTTTATTATCTAAAACCGGTCTTCGGAATGTATCTGTAGAAACATCCTCTGAATTGCTGTCCACAAGTCACAGAATACAGTGATGTGGAAATAGGAGAATGGGGCCAAAAGCACATTCAACTCAAACCTGCTTAACTACATTTTGCCCAATGGTAGTTAGTGCTGCACTGTCCTCTATAAGCGACTGAGAAAAACAAGCAACCGTGAAATACTGTAATATTCGATATTATTTTATAATACTGAGCCTCAGCTCTAATAAAACGACAGTCCTTACCTTCCTCCCGGTGGTAAACATTCTTCACTGTAATTGACTGGCATTTTCATGGACCTGTCGCTCTTCATAGACGCATAGCTAGGCACAGGTGACCTGGATCTTTTGAAAAATGACCATACAAACAATCTGAATTATTTCCTTTATATACAGTATACACATTTAGCCATTTTATATTTAATCAATAGAGTATAATATAGAGCTGGAGCTAATGGAGGTGCATAAGGCATGAACGTTCTGAAAGCAAGTCTGTACCTTTCTTCTGGTGGCAAAGTGTCTTCACACACGGCTGGTATTTGGAAGAACCTGTCACTCTTCAGAGACACACCACTGGGTACAGGTGAACTGGGCATTTTCACCTGAAATCTGAAACATAATTTCGAAACCTTGTTGATGATCACATGAACAGCGAGATCACACCTCACATTCAGTGGTGTAATATCACTGAAATCACAAGAGCAGGACTAGCTAGAGGACTAGAAGAGGTAACAACAAGGTTTTCTCACCCATCGACAAAGCTATGGTCCTGTAGCTCTGGGTCAGCCATTGGAGAGCTAATGTTTTTCTCATTTATCCTTTTGGTCGTTTTGTTTGTGAACGGTATGCCATCAGACATCAAGTCAGTTAAGCATAAAACACATTGGCAAAAGTCTGAGGAAAACAGCAGGGTTTAGAACTAGGAAGGAGCCCGGTAAGACAAACATGCTCAGCCAGTTCAACAACATGCTAGCTCCTTTTCATAGCGCTAGTACCAAGTTCTACTCATGTCAAATATATTACAGTTAAATCGTCAAATAAGATACACAAGATGGTAATGCAGTTATCATTTACAGATAAATAAGACAACATACCATTCCATGGATCCATGGCCTCTACAGTGTTCATTGCATAAACCCTTCAAACTGCTTCTATAAGACTTTAGTGTCTCGTCTGTCCATCTAACTCCAACCATTGGTCTTACTCTACACTGTCTACTCTACACTCATCTTGCTCTACACACTGTAGCACTTACCGTATATGCTGGAGAATCCTTTCGCCGACTTACGCAGCACAGTTGAACTATCTGATGGAAGATGTTTTCTTCCTGATAAGATTCTTCACAAGAAAAGGGGTGTGTTCCCTGTTCTGCTGAACCAATCATGACAAAGATGGGCACTGTACACAACTGAAAGGAAAAAATGAAGGTGGAAGATGCAGACAATTCTGCATCGATGGAAAATTCTATTACATCATAGAACGTATTCTGTACATGAAGGTCAGTTTTTGATGTTTCATATATTTACCGCTTTCATCATTCATTTATAACTTACCACTGTTTGCTAACATTCTCTAGCTATCTGGCTGCCATACAACCTTATATTTATGCCAGGTCTCACAAGAAAATATTAAACATTATGTATGATACATATAATACATGTACTCAGTATAATAAACGGCTTTAGATAGACCCATTCATAGTGTTAAGATATTACATACTATATAGAAAATTTAATCTCTCTCTCAGTGGTAAAACTAAAATTTAACAATTATAAATACTGCACCTTTCGTGCACTTCACTAATTTTAAGTAGCTGCATGTATTTGAATAATCACATGCCGATTGTTAAGGGTTTTATCTGATAGAACCTACCTAGGATTCTATCTATGGCAGAAAACACCCTCACACAACCTGGAAATGAAGTTTAGCATCTCTGAATGTTTACCTGGTGCTTGGACTATGGGAGATACCTCAGCCTGATTACATGGTAACTCATGGATACCATTTAAATTTAAGCTACTAAGATTACTAAGCAAACTGATTGAGAATATTAATTGCATTCACTTGCATTTTTAAATCATGAAATTGTGGCTTGACATGACAAAAAAACATTTGAGGTTAGTTTTGATTGGTTAATGATTAGCAGAGAAGAATGGGCCTATGCTATTAGGAGGGATGAATGAATAAACTTTGTCATATGGAAAGGAAATAACTTTGAGTCAGCATTTCACTGATGCTGATGTTGTACTGTGACACTGAAGGCACTTCACACTTTACAGTTGGTGCTGTTCCCAGCTGCTTTCAGTGGAACCGTCTTCATGTTCTCCCTCAAAAACTGATTGCATTTAAGGGAGTGAGTCAGCGGGAAGTACATGGTTGTACAGTGAAAAATGTCCACACTGGCAGTATGATTTGTGATCCGCCAGCTTGTTTGCATTTACTGCCAGCTTGTTTCACGTTTCAGCATCTCCAGCTAACGCGACTGTTGGTTATAGTTATTTTTACATTGCCTCCATGTTCATCAGTCTGTAGATATTAGCTCACATTATCATTCTCTGATAGATGTGATGGACTTCTTCTATGAGAATTCTTTATTTACCTTGGACATTGCTGTGTTTGATGTTCTTCAGCAAATTTTAGTCTTGGCAAATGCAATCCCAAATCAGTGAGTTGGAGTATGATAAATTAATATACATCCATTGCTGCATAGGCCTTTAGCACATTACATAAAATGCGGTGATGGGGGCATTTCAGGGCTAGTAGTGACGTCAAACTATTAAATAATGATGTGGTTGAAACAGCTGATTGGAATCATGATGGGATACAAAAGTAGCATCCTGGAAAAGTCTAGTTCTTTAAGAGCAAAGTTGATCCAAGGATTGCCAAAGTGAGAGGAAGGAATGGAAGAAAAAGAAAAGGGAGAATAAGCCATAAAGGAAAGAAAGAAAAAAAGAAAGAAAGAAAGAAAGAAAAGTGAGAAAGAAAGAAAAGTGAGAAATAATGAGAGACCAGACTGATGAAGAGAGATATCGAGAGCGGAAAAATAGTAAGACTAATTAAAGAAAGAAAGAAAAAAAGAAAGAAAGAAAGAAAAGGGAGAAATAATAAGAGACAATGGAATAAAGTAAGAAAGGAAAGAGAAAAAGGACAAAACAGACTGATGAAAAAAGATATTGAGAGTAGGTAAATAGTAAGACTGATTAAAGTAAGAAAAAAAGAAAAAAAGAAAGAAAGAAAGAATAAAAGAAAAAAGAAAGAAAAAAAAGAAAGAAAGAAAAATACCGGACAGCAAGAAAGGAAAAATAAGGTGACATATGGATTATAGAGTATAGAGAAAAGTGAGAGAGGGATTAAACAGAAAGAGAGAAACATGGTACCGAAACAAAGAGAAAAAGATAAATACATAGTGGCTGTGGGTCTTCTTTCCAAATGAGTAAGAGCTCACCTGACCAACCAACTGCTCAGCCTTCAAACAACTGATCATGTGATCTCTTACTTTGCTGGAATGAAAACCTGCAGCCATGCTGGCCCTTTGTAGATAAGACAGGACACCTCTGCCTTAAACAACAGGAAGAATCATAGATTAGAGTCCTGCTCCAGAGATCCCAGAGATCCCAACCAGAGATCCCAATTCAGCATCATTAAAACACCCCCAGAACACCAAAGAGGGGACTCATATACTGTCCCCGGAGCTTGTATTGACATACCTTCCCACGGCCAGCTGAAGTGATTTGAGTGCCAGCGTTTCCAAGGACAACGATCGTCTGCAAGGCAGTTTTTAATTAAATGGGCCCAATAAACTTTTATAGCATGACTTGGTCACAGCTATGCACCAAGTTATGTAAAATGAATTACAGTTTTCTTTTATCAATAACAAGAAAATATCGCAAACACAAACATAAAAATGGACAATGAAAAATGGAGTCCTGTGTATTCCAGCCAGATGTAATATCTCCCATGAGAGTCTGGAATTGGTGCAACTGCTACTATTGAACTTTGGATTTTTAATTAACCTCATTAGCTGATGGGATCTTGCTGATGCTTCCAGAGCAATTAGAGTGTCACTAGGAATCCCGAGTTCCACAAACAACAGCATCTGCACTTCCCTTATATTTCCCTACACGTTCCTTCCCCCTCATGGAGAGAAGAAAGGGCAGGGAACAATAAAAATGAGGGGCGGATGGGGGAGTAAACAAAAGGGTACATGTAAATGTGTGCATGTGTGTGTCAGCTGCCAAAAGCTGAAATAATCACAGCAGAGAAACAAGAGGTCAGATCAGGAAATGAGATTCATGAGAGGGTTTGTTTATGGAGATTGCGTGTATATCCATGAATTCAATCAAAGAATCTGAAGAATATAAATAACAGAAGGGTGTCGTCCTTTATCCTTTGCCCACTGCCTGTATTCCATCCCGGCTCTTTCCCTTTTCTCTCTCGAGATGATTTAGGATGATGTACAGAGCGTGACAAGGGGTGCAGAAGTGAGCCTTCACCTCATCACCGGATCCTCCAAAACCTCATTTGAGGTGTCCAGACGCCCGTCTGTCTCCTGCCCCTCACACATACTCGCGCTTCTGCCCTCAATATGAACCTGCACTGCGAAAAGGCCATTCGGAAAAACGAGAAAACTCGAGATCTAAGTTAAGCTAGTAAGCTAGTATGATCCCACCTGGGACTTGTAGATGCCTACACCAGTATAATAAACATAATACTGAAAAATCTGAACTTATTTTGAGTGAACAATTGAATCAAAACAGGAACTTTATTCAGATTAACTTCCATCTATAGCATGCATGCATTAGGAAACTCCCATCAAGTCTTAACAATGCATACACAGAACAACAGCTGTCTGCTGGGAAATCTATTGATAGGGGCTCGTTAAACTGTGCTCTTATGATGGATCATTGGTGACCGCCATGCTAACGCTAGCATGAGATCATTCTGATGATGCCATAATTCTCTCAGTTTATTCAGCTATAAATATGGAGATGAGTTTCCTGTAAAGAAATGATGTAGATGAATATGCTAATGTGCTTCCCACAAGGTGACAGTAAGAAAAATACGCCGGCCGTTACAGAAAGAGGTGAGTGGAGGTTATAACTCACAGAGGAGCGGTGCTAAAGTTGCCAGCTCTGCCGCCGTAAATCTTTTTTGTTTAGTTTAAATGCCAGCAGTGATTCAGTAGAGCTAAAACTGCGATGGTCAGTTTGAGTATGTGCTGGGGCCTGGCCTTGTTAATTACAGTCCATGCAAACAGAGACTGATCAAAAAAGCTGGTGATCTAAGGCTAGGACTCATTTCCTTTTACAGGACTAGTTGTTATCAAATGGGGTAAACTGACTGTGTTCAGAAGATTCCATCACATACGTTCACTGGGCCAGAAATGAGTCCCTTTGCGTGTTTAAGGTGGTAGTAACTTCAGGCTCCTGCAGATGGCGCTGCACGAGGATGATGGGGCTATAAATCCCTGCGGGGTGGGAGTGACGGGATCCATAGATTGGGAAGAGGTGCTACAGTGCAGGGAATGGCTCGTTCCATGTGTGGAAAATGGCTCCAGAGCAGATGTTTATGATTGGCTAAAAGGAGGGACTGCATGTGGGCGTGGCCAAAGACCATAGTGTGAAGGAAGTAGCTGAATCTGCAGGTGTATGGAAGCAGCGACGGACATACGGCTCTACCAGCAGTGGATAAAATCCCAGTCTACAGGGAATTCTCCTCGGAATTGTGCCAGGGAAGGCATCCACCAAATCTGGACCAACTGACCAATTCCTAGATGCAAGAGTGTCTGAACATTGATGTGGCTACATCCAGAAACTTGTCCAGTCCCTGCCCAATCCCGTCACAGTTGTTATTGGTGCTGGTGGAGGTGCTACATGCTTTTACATGATTTAGCTACTTCCTGCTACTATGGTCATTGGCACACCCACATGCAGTCACTCCTTTTAGCCAATCATTAACATCTGCTCTGGAGCCATTTTCCACACATGGAACGAGACATTCCCTGCACTGTAGCACCTCTTCCCAATCTATGGTTACGGTGCAGCATAGCAATATTTACATACAGTTAATAACTAAGGCGTAATGCATGTATACATGACAACAAGTGTTGATCATATTTAGTATGTGCTTATAAAAATAGCCTGGATATCTGATTAGCCTCCTAACCGCAAATTCCTCACTTGTTGGAGCTCAGGCAAGGCAAGCTCAACTCACAGTGTTAATCCTGTAGTGAATACCCATTTAAGCCATGTACCTGCACTGCAGCCCAACAGACTGAATCGCATCACGCGCTTCCCGCACATTCCACCGCCACTCACGTCATTTCTGCATCCCGCAGCTCTCCCCTGCGGACACGTAATCCTGTTAGAGCCGAGCACGCTCTGACCGAGCAGCCGGCCATGCTGGAGGCTCGGGGGAGGTTTATTTTGCACTGTTCTGAAAATTAGATTTGAAGGGGAGGGGGGTGATATCTGCATAATCCATAAATGCCTTAGGAGGTTGGCAGGTGCTTTTACTGCAGAAAAAAAGGAAAACAAAAAAGCTCTTTGTTTGTATCTGTGTGTCTTCAGGACAAAAAAAAATAAAAATCTTTCCAGAGACAAACAGGTTTGAGCTACAGAACTAATAAAATCATCCCAACTTTGAAAGATGTCTTCAAACATAAGCAACATGTTTTCATTTTTCAGAACTAAAATAATAAAATTAATTCTTATTACATATACAGCTGTATGCAGATGTGCTCTATAAATTGTAATGCACAATTTCTTTATTTGCAAAAAAAATTTGTAAGCAAGTTCAAAAGTTTTGTGGTAAAGTCTCAGAACTTAGTTTACTTATTAGGCTGTGATTGAGTCTTTGGGGCTGGTTAAGAATTGACACCTAATGATGATTCCAGAGTGTAATGGAGTCTCTTTGTGCTAACCATGGGCTGGCTGATGATCTGAAAATGGAGCTGAATCCTCCAAAATAGAAGAAGGCTGTGAACGCATATAAAAGTGCTTCCAGCTTTTACAGGGTCTGAAGTGTCATTAGAAGTTTATGGTTATGGGGAGCTGTGGAGGTCTGGACACTGGAAAAAACAAAGGGAATGAATAGATAGTATGGTAGTTGTATCAGGCATTATAACAGAACTGTTGGTGTGCTGGCCAAATAGGAAAAGCAAAACCCCCACATGACAGCAAAGGACCTGCGGGAAGTTTTTGGTTACTCAAGAGTGGTAGTGCAGCATCGTATCATATTTAGGAGGTATATTATTGTGGCGGTGTTGTGCAGAAGTTAGAATGGGTTTGATGGTGTTCATAAAAATAACATTTGTGTATGTATATATATATATATATATATATATATATATATATATATATATATATATATATATATATATATATATACATACATATACAGCTCTTGAAAAATAAGAGAGCACCTGTAACTGACCAGTGTCTCTAGGTGTACAGGTTCTGGGTTTGTGTTGGACCAGAATCCCTCAGTTCTGTTTGATTCTCTACACTACTGGAACCATGTCTCCCAAACTCCAGATCAGATATTGTATTATTTATTTAGAAAATCACTAATGACCTCCAGAAGCCTGTTTTTAGAACCAATGCTCGCTGTGCGGTTCACCCCAGCCACCGCTCGCCAGTCTCTCTGTAGGTCACTTGAGGTCATCTTACGGTTAAGGGACATTGGAATCACGGTCAGTAGAGAGTGGGTTTGGCCCTCTGCCAGTCTGTAGCTGTGTTGTCCTGTGTGTTTGCTGCAGGACCTTGTTCTTATGAACCAGACGCTCACTGTATCTGCCAGTAAAGCTAGAACCCAACCTTTGGTTCCTCAGTAAGAACCTGCTGTACACGTGGAGATGCTGATTTATGAAGAAACTGGAGTTATTTATTTCCAGAGCTGTATATATATATATATATATATACATTATTACAACCCCAAGTTTAATTCCGTGTGTCGCTGCCATCAAAGTTCTAAATAAGTTCATATTTTTCATGAATTAATTTAATCTATTTTGAATTAAATATGGGTCTATGACATTTGCAAATCCTTGCATTCTGCTTTAATTTGCACAGTGTCCCAGATACATCATTGATCCGATACATACGCTAATGTAATTTAATATATGGAATGTACAAAATTCTACTGTTCAGTCCAAGATTCTAGTGTATCATCTTGAATATTGGGTTGGCCTCTCTGGCACAGTTTTAGAATGGATTAATCATTCTGATGCCAAGTAATTATATATGTATACATTTTCATTCCTTCTGATGAACAAATAAATCAAGAAATGAAAATGTTCGCTTTATGATAAGCTCGGTTCTTTAGCCTCTCTTATAATGTAACTTTTTGACATTTGGAAACTATCTGTAAGGTTCTGCCTTTTCTATCTGAAAGCGACACAAAGAAACTTGTTAATGCGTTTGTACGCAGAGTTGATCACTCTACTGGACTTCTTATTAGGGTTCCAATATGTATCCCCTACAACTCATTTACTAATGAACGCAAAGCTTACATCACTCCTGCCTTAGACTGGCTTAATGTGTCTTTTGGAATCCTTTAGAATTTTTAGAAAGCTGTGTCTATGTCCTTAGACTGACACCAGAGGCCTGGTGTCACTCTACCTCCACCCCTACCGCACCATCTGCAGGAACTGTGTGAGAATATTCAAGCTGCATGGGATGGATTATCACAGGACACCATTAGGAAACTCCAAAATGCAGAGACCTCTGGCATGTTGGGTTAGCAAACATGGCGGCCCTACGCCATACTGAGAGACAGACTTCTGTATGTGTAGCTCAATAAATATTGATCATATCAGTCTAAATTTATCATCAGTTATTGATCCTGGTCACCTTTATCTTGCTTCCCAACAGCACTGCAATCCCACACCTCCTACTGGGCGCAGATATTCTTTTGATGATGAGGGTATTAGAAAAATAATTACGATCATATGACCTGACATATGCATTCTCTAAATTTACAAGTTCCCACAATAATAGAAAAACATGGATGAACTAAGAAGTTCTTATACGTCAGTGACACATGAGAAAGGAATACTCTTCAAAGATGTCCTCTTGGTTCCTGATGTTCAGGTGAAGGTTGGGCAGCATCTATAGTAAGCTAAAGTAACAGTGACAGTGTGTAGTACAGTGTGCATGTGTGTACATGGCCATCTTTAGCTGGTTAGTCTTGCTTTGCATGCCTTCTGAAAGCAGATGTTTGTAGCTCCTCTCTTCCCGTACCACTGATTAACTCCAGAAGCCACTCTGAGCTCTGGCAGAAAAAAAGTCTGTCTGTGCTGT
>JAMWET010000913.1:32500-42500 GCA_024036415.1 Prochilodus magdalenae
TAGACTATTTCTACAGTAGTCTATTTCTACACTAGTCTATTCTACACTAGTCTATCTCTACACTAGTCTATTCTGCACTAGTCTATTCTACACTAGTCTATTCTACACTAGTCTATTTCTACACTAGTCTATCTCTACACTAGTCTATTCTACACTAGTCTATTTCTACAATAGTCCATTTCGACTATGTGCAATAAAAAATCAATATTCCGTTTCTATTTCTACTATGTGCAATAAAACCCAGGAATCTATTTCTATTTCTACTATTTATATTTTCTGTAATTTTTGTATATAGGTCTTATTTATTATTTGTATGTTTCCTGAAACTTCTGTTCTTTCCTCTGTGCTGCTGTGGCATTGTAAATTTCCCCACTGTGAAAGTCTTAACAGGTTCCATTAGCTAGAACCCAGTGGCACTATTTGTTTGCAAACAAGCAAAGTTTCCTTTGGAGATTTATTTGCAGCTTAGTTACGAGTTTAAGTTTAATCAGAACATTAAACAGGTTCAGTAATGAGTCTCTCCTTTACTGTACTGCATCTGCAGGTCTCTGTTCATAAACAGAAACCAGCCCAACACACGTACTTTAAAGGGAACAGTGTTTTTATGAATTTAGAAAAAAGACGCTCGCCAGTCAGGAGCGTGTGTGTACATGTTTCCATATTGTGGTGTATATACCCACAAAGGAACAGTGTGTTTGATCTTTTCACGGAGGCTTTGATGTGTGATGTGTCAGTCAGTGTCTGTATGAACCCCATCCAGCTTCACCTGCCTTCCTCCAGGTGGTCCTGGATGTAGTCCAGGCCTGTAATGGACATTTCCGTGGATGCTAAGAATCTATGAATTAGGTTGTTATGGTTATGGTATGATACGCTGATGTGGGCTTGTATACAGCTTTTTGATCGGATGTACGAATTCCGAGTAGGAAGGAATTTATCCAGAATTTTTTCCCATAGAGAATGAATAGGATCGAAAAACACGTGCCTGTCTAACCCACTTCCGCTCAACCTAGAGACACCAAATCGTATATACTGGCTCGGGGCACAGCAGGAATTCAGTGTTGGACTGACTCGCACTCGTTCATTTCTCCTTTTTGTTTCTCATTCCTCGTTCCTCCCATAGAGTCCCAGTCATTTTTGGACCCTTCTAAAGCTGGCGGTTTTGTTCAGCCTAGAGGCGCGAAACTTCCCATACACACTAAGGGCAGGTCCCCAAGCACTAATCCACAGCCATACTGACCCGCACTCCTCTATCTGTCATTGATTCATCCCTTGTTCCTCCCATAGAGTCCCAGTCATTTTCGACCCAAACCAACCAGTAACGCTTTCATTCGCCCGATAGCCACCAGACTTCGCATGCTCATTAAGGGGAGGTCCCCAAGCACTAACCCACAACCATACTGACCAGCACTCGTCTATCTGTTGTTTATTCATCCCTCATTCCTCCCATAGAGTCCCAGTCATTTTCAATCCAAACCAACCAGTAACGCTTCTGTCCACCCGAGAGCCACCAAACTTCACGTACTCACTAAGGGCAGGCCCACAGATGGTAATCCACAGTCATAGCGACCCGCACTTGTTTACTCATCCCTCATTCCTCAGTGAGCAAGCTGTGCAACCACCCTGCGTTGGTCTTCAGGTAATGCACTTTTCTAGTTTTGTTTTGACATGTTACAGTTTTACATGTGCATAAGCTGCAAGAAACAAATTTCACATATGGTACTCTCTGAAATGTGGTGGAGTGTAAATACAAAGTCACCCAAAATGGAAATACTAAGTACAGATAGTTGAAAAAATACTTAAGTACAGTAACTAATTACATTTAATTCATCCCACCACTGTTTTTGTGAACCTACCAAAGTTTTCAGCCTGGTAAATTCCTTGAATAAACTGGGTGCTAGACCGGCGCTTATGTACTCCTGCAATTGTTTGGAAACCAGAAGAAGCCAAACCACTTCAAACTCACTAGCAGTGTTACTCCTTCCTCTTCAGTATCTCTCTGTCTGCACACTCTCTCGCTCCCTCTCCTTCTCTCATATCTACGCCTGATGACAGCGATGGAAATAATCACAGAGTGCGCTAGGTGACCTTTAACCCAAGAGGAAAACCCAATACATCTCCAACAGCTTCCTGCGCTGATGAAAACTTCCTCTATATGTGTGTGCGCCTGCTGGAATAGAGGTAGGTTTCTTCTAATCGAGCCTTCAGGCAATCTCTTTCAGAACATACAGATGACCTTTTAAGTGACCACTGACCTTTTGACCTTTAAGGTCATGTTGTGCTGGAATCCAAGCCAGGTGAGCACAGGTGGCTTCATTCATGAAGAGACTAAAAGGACAAAAGAGCCCGTAACTTAATGTAAAACTGGCAATTACGCATGGTAGTGCTTCACAGTGTTTACCACTAAGAGGCTCATTTGCCATAGACAAACACACACAGAGATTTTACTATGTGTATATATAATATATATATATATGAATGGCCGAATCATGAACAGTCACGATTGGACATTCAGCAAGCAGTGATGCCCATCCTTGGTAAATGGCTTCATAACGCAGGACTACATGTACACAGACCATTACCACAACTGACCTTAACACCACGTCACCGTCACCTAAGACTGCAGTGGTGTCGTACCAGACTGTCATGGAGTGACTCAGAACGGCAGCGGGTCATCTTCAGTGACGAGTCCCGCTTTAGTCTTGGTGGAGACGACCAACGAATCCGTGTGTGGAGGCACCGTGGTCAGCACCATGATGAACGGTGTGTTGTCACACGTCCAGAAGGCCTGGTGTCCCTCCACCTCCAACCCTACTGCACCATCTGCAAGAACTGTGTGAGGGTGTTCAAGCTGCATGGGATGGATTATCACAGGACTCCATTAGGAACCTCTACAGCTCCATACCGAGACGTCTGGCATGTTGGGTTAGCAAACATGGCGGCCCGATGCCATACTGAGAGACAGACTTCTGTATGTGTAGCTCAATAAATATTGATCATATCAGTCTAAATTTATCATCAGTTATTGATCCTGGTCACCTTTATCTTCCTTCCTAACAGCACTGCAACTTCCTTCTAGGGAATGTATATATAAATATATAAACAGTATATTATTCTTATAGCATATTATACAGTTCCAAAAGATTATGTCTCATTTTACTTTTTAACTCTTTAACTCTAAGACAAAAGCCTCCAGACCGACAAACCGTCCTGCTTTAACTCCTGCCTGGGGGATTTGGTCCACACAAAGACATAAACACACCAGTGTGTTTTGACATTTTATGGCGTAAAGGTGATGTGTGTTTCCTGCAGCGCTGTGTAAGCTGATAAATCAGGTGAAGCTTTATCCATGTTTAAACACTCTGTGTAGAGGAGGAGGCGTGTTTAATGGCTAAGGCACACATGCACACTCCCGCATGCGGCCCTGTTTACTTCACTGAGCAGTAAGAAGAGTGTGAAGTGTGTCACGCTCGGTAATGAGCTCTCGTCCAGCATTTATTAACAACACACTGGCGACACGAGTGTTTAACAGGCCACGTAAGCACTCAGATATTACATACCCTGAAGTCATAAAACTCTAAATGAACTGAGCCTGTAAAGCAAACCATCATTAGCAACAGACAGACAGAGGAATGATCAGCTCAGAGAGCGGGACCTGCTGTGTTCAGCGTGGTACATCTATATTTATGGTTGTGCATTGCCAAGAGCAGGAATACAGTGTTGAATTGACCCGCACTCGTCCGTTTCTCTTTCTTTTCGCATCACTCATTTCTCCCATAGACTCCCAGTCATTTTTGGACCCACCTAAAGCCGGCTGTTTCCTTCGCCCGAGAGGCATTAGTCCCCAAGCACTAATTCACAGCTATATTGACCCACACTCCTCTATCTGTCGTTTATTCATCCCTTGTTCTTCCCATAGAGTCCCAGTCATTTTCGGCCCAAACCAAACCCGGCTGAGAGCCACCAAACTTCACATACTCACTAAGGGCAGGTCCCCAAACACTAATCCACAGCCATATTGACCCACACTCCTCTATCTGTCGTTTATTTATCCCTCGTTCCTTCCATGGAGCCCCAGTCATTTTCGGCCCAAACCAAACCCGGCTGAGAACCACCAAACTTCACATACTCACTAAGGGGAAGTCCCCATACACTAATCCACAGCCATATTGACCCACACTCCTCTATCTGTCGTTTATTCATCCCTCTTTCCTCCCATAGAGCCACAGTCATTTTCGGCCCAAACCAAACCCGGCTGAGAGCCACCAAACTTCACATACTCACTAAGGGCAGGTCCTCAAACACTAATCCACAGCTATATTGACCCACACTCCTCTATCTGTCGTTTATTTATCCCTCGTGAAGATGAGCCCCCAGTCATTTTGGCCCAAAATACCCGGCTGAGGGTTGCATACTCATAAGGGGAATTATTGACTTATCTGCACTTGTTTACTCATCCCTTGTTCCTTACGGAGCAACCTGCGCATCCATCCTGCGTTTCCTTCAGGAAATGCACTTTTCTAGTTGAAGATGAAGTCAGTACTGTGTAATATGGGGTTGCAGGCTCATGGGCTTATTGACTTATCTGCTTGGTGATGATGCTTTGAGATTGATCTTGAGACCAACATGAACACCTCAGAGAGGACCAGGTGAGGAGCCAGGTGAAGAGTGTTGTTGGGGTCTAGATCTCTGAAAAAACCTTGTAAATCTGAAAACTTCCACGATTTTCCCAAAAGACTGTAAACAGGGGATGATTACTCATTTCAGAAAAGAGGGGATGATGTGTAAAATCTCAGTTAGAGCATTTCCAGAAGATGAACTGTTAAACATTGTGTTGGCATTGAACGGCTAGTGAGTTAGCAGCCAGCCAATGCTGGAGTAGCCAGCCAACATAAGACCCCCCAAATACCACTGAGTATTTCACACACTGTGTACATCTCCTAAACAACCGATAACTTCTACTTTATTTAAAAGTCGTTTTTGACTGGAAATCAAATAAATAACATGAATTAAAAAGAGGGAGGGAGAGAGTGAGAGAGAGAGAGATTGACTGTAAAGTAGTGAGGAAGCTGTGTTTCTGCATTATTGCCTAATTAAAATCCCACAGAGAGCAAAAAAACGTCTCATGAAAAACTCCCCCGGCTGCATCGCACCACTGCGGTCTGATTCGGAGGGAGGGATTTGTGAAGATTAGGGAGTCCGATGTAAATGACATGGGAAATGGATGGGGAATGTCAAATTCCAGAGGCGGAATAGATTTAACGCCAGAAACTGACCCCTTTAACACAAGCCATACAAATAATAAAGGCTTAAAGCCTCAACCATAACCATGTACCAACACAACCCGGCCTGAGGAACAGTAACACAATCCACACTATAACCCTACTGACCCCATGACTGTATTCACTCAGTATATTGTATGTAGGTATTACATGCATCTCAGTGAGTTCTGAGTGTGAGATACATTTTCAAAAGTCCCGGCACTACGTATACTGGGTAATATGATGATAAGTAACTAATGTAGGTCAATTTAAGAAAAATTAAATTAATTACACTGGAAAACTATTCCAGTTTTAATGGGTAAATATAAATAAATATATACCTTAAAGGGACTGTACAACTGTTTTGAGTCAAATGTCAGCAGGTATTAATATATTATACTGAGATATCAAACCAGTTCTAGACATTAAGCCGATAAATGAAAAAAAAATATCACACTCTGGAAAAAAATATCTTTGCAGGTAAAATTATTTTGTATCTAGTTGATATATAGTCTTTATACAGTCTTTCTTTGTAAGACTGTCTGTTCATTTGAGCTAATTTCACTTATTTACAGATATTGTTTACATGTTTTAAGTGATTTAAAAAAACATTTCTCAAAAAAAGTATGTATCACAACACTGGTAGTTAATGTTTCAAGTCAATTTCTTAAACTATATATGCATATAATGAAAATTTTTGGTTCATAAAAGTAAACTCATTTAAAACAAGTAAAGATATCTGTAAAAATATATATATAATAATATAAATAATATAAAAAAACAATGTTAAAATGAGTTTAAAACTATTTATAAATATAATTTTACTTGCTAAGATATCAGTTTTTGCATTGATATAATAAGAATCAGCTAAACTTTGATTGAAAGTGTCTTCATACTGCCATTTTACCACTTAAACTGTCTAGTACTCATTGTTTTTCCCATTTATCCTTTTTACATGTGACCTTACCTTATTTTAAGGTAAATAAAATAAGGTAATTTAGCTTGTTACTCCAAATAATTCCTATTATCTATTATATTTTATGCATGTCTCCTATAATGAGACATGCATAAAATATTTCATATATGACTTTAATAACTAGAACCTGTTGAGCATTACAATGTAATTTAGTTAAACTGTCTTTTAACATATGATATTGCTACATCGGCTCTGTACTTGTACTCTGTACAATGAAGTTAAATCTAATCTTATTTAATCTAATCTAGTCTAATAATAATTATAGTTGTTAAACTAATTGTCATGTGATTTAGTTATTGGTGATATTGTTATTGTGGCTGTTATGCAATTACAAAGCTGTGTATAATAATAACTATATAATTAAAAACTGTTTAGGAAAATATATTGGATGTTGTGTGACATTATCAAGTTGAGATTTTGGAAAGTTTGAAATGTGATTAATTCTGTCTAAGAATTTTATTGTTCCCACTTTACCTTGTGTGTCTGTAATAACTGTGTAGTTTCACGTTAACTATAGGCCTATATGCAACTACGAGTGATTTATTCTCTGTTATTGATGGATTACAGTAATGCAAATAAACTCAGTTTTTACAATGATAGTTCTAATTTATCAACAAATCTTTATTATAAAACAAAAACTCTGATTCCAAAATTTTAAAAATTAGTTTATATACTTGAAAATGAGTGTATAAAACACCACCAGTGGAAATAATTGAATTTATATTTACAATTTTGTTATTTTTTAGTTTGTAACATGATTTGAAATTGCTTGTTGCTCTTTGCATTACACATAAATTCCATAAGAATTAAAACTGAAGGAATTTTAAATTCCAAAAAGAAACTTGGAACAGAAAGTTTGGTTGCATTGAAAGCATCCTCAGTATTAAAGTACTTTTCATACTGTAGATGTTTAAAGATATGTTTGAGCTTGCTGAGAAATGGTTCTTTCTGCTGCTCCTTCTCTTCTCTGCTGCTACCTCTTTTCATGCTTTGGGCCTAATCGCTCTTTTCTCCCACAGCTGAGACCAAACTGTTTACTTTAATTGGCCATGCAATCCTCTGCACGGCCAATTAAAGAAAACCGCCCCGTCCAGGCTCAGCGCACACACATGCGCACATATCCATATGGTTATATTCATGCACAGGCGCTCTCCGTCTCTGACCCACTGTGCTCATTATTCGAAAGGTGGTCCCTCCTGTCATTTGGGACATCAGCATGAGATCCATAATCATAAATGACAAAAACAATTAGGACCAGTTTTATCACGGATGAAAACAAATAGAGAAAAGGTTTGGGAATGTGAGTGAGGGCTGGATCAGCACAGAATGTCTCAAAATGACCTGAATCAGCCACGACAGGAAGTGGAATAAAGACGGGATAACAATTTGGCTTAAAACGATATATAATATGATCAAACTAGCTAATGTTCAATACATGGTTTAATTTGGAGCAAACGATTCTTCCAACAAATCTGAGGTTGAGGGTTACAATTTTTATATTTTTTAATAATTATAATTATTAATTATAATGCTAATAAGTCATTGAGTATTCATAACTGATTGATAATACTGCTATTGGAACAAAGCCTTGTATATCAATTTTTATTTTTCATTGTTATTATCAGTTATAAGTACCTGCATCTCTTTACATTGGGTGTAAATTTCATGATGTATAGACCTGATGAATAGAGACAACCCAAAGTGACTTGGAAACTATTCTGGTTCCATTGACTTCCATTGAAAGTAAGATATGTGTTTGACCTTCTTCTGTAAAGTTTTTATATTAGAGATGCAAAGTTTTATTCCAACAGCAGCCATAAAGGAACTGTTTATTAAACATTAGTTATTACACTGTAATTAATTACATACTTAGCAATTAGTAACTCAGCACTTAATTAACTGATCATTTAGCTTGTCATTGGCTCCTGACTTATTTAAACACTGTTATTATTTACCTGTTTACTTGTAGACTGTGCACTAACCGCTGCTTACTACACTGTAAAGGTAAACCTATTTCTATAAGGAAATTCAGTTAGTAGTACTTGATTTGTTGCACTATTGCTGAGGGAAATATCTTCATCTGATTTTTATTTTGGTGATATATGAAAATCAGTATGTCACAGCAGAGATTTCACTAATTCTGAAGTCGTGTAAAGGCTAATTACTCAGCTCAAATTTGAAAAATAAAATGTATATTATTGTTTTAATCTAACATCAAATCAAAGAAAACTACCAGTCGTTTAAAGGTTGGTCTTGTACTGACACCTCAGAGTAATGAAGACTAACTCTGAGAAGTCCAGGCTTAGTGAAATCTGGTTTCATATTTATATTTATATATGATTTATTTGGTTAAGATAGTGACAGCCTCATGTAGTGTCAGTGGATTTACTCATTAAATATTTGAATTGCATGAAGGCATGCGACTCTGAAACTGAAACTGTTTTTTTAATTGAATATATTGTTGCTGTCCAATGAAAAACATGTATCTGATTTTTGCTGATTTTTACTTTTATGCATCATTTGAACACAGCTGCTGCTTTTAACACTGTGGGAAATTTCATGATAAATGGACCGACATAAATTTGGCAAATTGTCTTGTAATAAAGTCTGGTTCCATTTTGGACGTACTTGTTTTTCTTTGGACTGCTGTTCTTTGTTTCAGTGGTTTGTCAACTTTACTAATATTCTTTAATGTAATAGACTATGTTTAATAATTTTGTACCGCATTGCCACTGCAATGGGGAAATAACCAAATTTTCTGCTCTAAAAAGTAACTTTTCTGACAAAAAAAAATCAGTATAATAATAATAATTTTAGGTCCACAGGTGTGGTCATACGGGCTCAGACTTTAAAGCTGGAGTGATCAGTTTTACAAAGCTCCCAGTCTTTTAAAATGAGTGACCCCAGACCACACGCACCCACTCACTCACACATACAGTGTGTTGACAGATGTAGCTTAGGGTCAGAACCTCCGCTGTTTCCTGTTGATAGCACATCACAGCTGGAGGTCAAAAGCCATGTACGTGCCTCTAGATGCCGTTTGCTGACCCCATAAATAAAAAGACCTGAAATTCCTTCACTCTTTTGAACTGTGGTTAGCGGAACGAGGGGCGATGACTGTTATGTGCTTATGTATCACGCTGAAAGTGCAGTACTGGGTAAACGATTTAGCAATACTGTAATGTTGTAAGCAATACAGATTTGACTTCCTGACTTGTTGATTTGTTAAATTCCATCGGCAGCATACTGGAATTCATTTATGGAAGGATTAATATGGATCGGGGTTAACGGCACACAATACTGGGATGCCACAAGAAGAGGTCTGGAACTGTTTAAGCGAATACAATGACAAGGCGCATGCACAAACAGACCCCGAGGTACCCTGTGGTTTATGTGTATACTGTTTCATACAGCCATTGCTCAAGATCTGTTTCAGTGAGGCTCAGCTCAGTTTGGGCCTGGGATCTGAGCCAGCAGTGGGGCTTCCAGGAGCTTCCTTGCTCTTGGCCGCCCCCTCTGGTGCAGTACCGACCACTTGTGGCATCACCACAGCACTGAAAACCCCTGTTAGGCACCGTTAGTCTCTTTAATGAAGATCTGCTGGGTTGTGGTCTGCAAACTCATCCTATTCTGAGAAAATAACACTATTGCAACTCCAGAAGGTTAATCCGATTTTAAGTTCCAGTCCTTACAATGGACTGGTGGCTGGTGACGACCTTCCTGCAAAGCCTAATATATTCATAATAAACACAGAGTGGTCTGGTTT
>JAMWET010000913.1:47500-50000 GCA_024036415.1 Prochilodus magdalenae
TACTAATGACCCTCACCGCGCTGACTCGGAACGCTCTGGATTCCATTACAGCCTCACCACCATCTAACGCTTTATAAACGAGAGAAAAGATGAATAACAGACCGTGTTATTCCAGCGGGCGAGAGGGAACAGCGGGAAGTTTGGATTGAGGGAAGCTAAAAACAGCATTATTGGAAGCTGCTTAAACCCAGAGGGCAGAACGTGCGAGGCTCTACCCCCTAAAAGTGAGAACTCTGTATCCATGTTAATCATCTACCGGAATAACAAAGCCCAAAGCAGCCTGAGGTGACGGCCATCAGACGTCTGTAATAGGTCCTGTCCCAAGAGACTGGCCACCTTATTAGAAACAGTCTGTAACTAACGTAGGTGTTTATTTTAAAGTGGCCAGCAAGTACTCTTTTAAAGTGGCCACTAAGTACAAGTGCAATGTGGTTGTTTCTAATAAAGTGGCCAGTGAGTGGAAGTGTAAGGTTGGTGTTTCTAATAAAGTGGCCAGTGAGTGGAAACATAATGTAGGTCTTTCTAATAAAGTGGCCAGAGGGTGGAGGTATAATGTAGGTGTTTCTAATAAAGTGGCCAGTCAGTGGAAGCACAAGGTAGGTGTTTCTGATAAAGTGGCCAGTTAGTGGATGTACAAGGTAGGTGTTTCTAATAAAGTGGCCAGTGAGCGGAAGCACAAGGGAGGTGTTTCTAATAAAGTGGCCAGTGAACGGAAGCACAAGGGAGGTGTTTCTAATAAAGTGGCCAGTGAGTGGGAGTACAAGGTAGGTGTTTCTACTAAAGTGGCCAGTGAGTGAAAGTACAGGGTTGGTGTTCCATATTAAGTGACCAGTGAGAAGACGTACAGTGGAGGTGTTCCTAATAAAGTGGCCAGTAAGTGGAAATATAGGTTTTCTAATAAATTGTCCAGTTCGAGAAAATAAAAGGGGGTTTCTAATAAAGTGGCCAGTGAAAGCAAACTTGTCTACAGGAGGTCTGAACCGCCAGGGAGTGACAGTAATTCCCGTGTTCCTCTGAAAGCTGTGGAAGCTGCTGATGCTGCCATGTTTTCGTTGTCTGAGAGCCGATTTGGAGGCAGCCTGGGTCACTAAGACGCTAAGTATGTGTTCTGTGGGGGCTAAACTGCGACGCTCCGGTTTAACTCCACACTGAACTGTTTGGGTCTTGGGAGTATTTTCACAGTTGCTCAGCAATTCTCTCGACTCTGATCTCTTTTCCACTCCTTTCTGTAAAACCACAGAGTGGAGTTTTGCAACAGTTGCCACAGTTCTGAGCGGGGTGATTACACTCACTCTGCTTTATGGTTTGTTTTTAAAATCGGTCTTTCAGCAGCATAGAAACACAGTCAGAGAGAGAGAGAGAGAGAGAGAGAGAGAGAGAGAGAGAGAGAGTGATCGGCTCCAGGTGTCTTCAGCATGACCTCAGAGAATTACACTCCTTCTTCTGCTGCTGCTTTGTCTTCTTCATCGATGATTTCCTCTTCTCCACCCCTGAGATGTACTGTCTGGCTCTTCCTCTGAATCTCTCGTTCTTGCAGCACCCAGAACCGCTTTCCGCTCAGTGATGTTAAAGAAGCACACCATCATTAGAATGCCACTCATAGGTATAGTAGGTTTCAGTGTTGGAGCACATGAGCCAGTCTTGTCTCAGGGCAAGGTGGAGTCAGACATAGTTCCCGGGACAGGGGTGGTGTAGATGGTGTTCGGAGGTAACTGGAACCTGAACCGATAATTACTAAACAGCAAAGCCATTAGAGTACAGAGTTAACCAGCCCCTCTGCTGCAGGGGTGATAAGACCTGCTGGTTGAGGATCTGATTGGTCGCTCCAGGATGGATTAACTGGGAGTTTGATTTGGATTTGTTTGTTGATCTTCTGAGACCAGTGTGTCATTATTACTGCATTCCAGATTAATAACAAATGGATGTTTGGTTCAGTGTGGTGTTTGGTTCAGCCTGGTGTTTGGTTCATTGTGGTGTTTGGAACAGCGTGATGTTTGGTTCAGTGTGGTGTTTGATCTAATGTTGTCTTTGGTTCAGAGTAGTGTTTGGTTCAGTGTAGTGTTTGGTTCAGTGTTGTCTTTAGTTCAGCATGGAATTTGGGTCAGGATGGTGTTTGGTTCAATGTTGTCTTTGGTTCAGCGTGGTGTTTGGTTCAGCATGGTGTTTGGTTCAGCGTAGTGTTTGGTTCAGCGTGGTGTTTGGTTCAGTGTGGTGTTTGGTTCAGCATGGTGTTTGGTTCAGCGTAGTGTTTGGTTCAGCGTGGTGTTTGGTTCAGCATGGTGTTTGGTTCGTTTTTTATTTTGGCCCTGTTTTTGCCCTTACTTTTTTTTCGTTATGCTCTTCACTTTAGGGTTCTTCTTCATGTCTTCATTTCTTCCTTCTTCATTTCCTCTTCTTTATTTTTTAACTTGCTTTTCATCTTTTTCTTCTTTATATCTCTTTACACTATATCTCTTTCAGTCTATCTCTTTTTCTAGTCCTCTTTCAATCTTCTTCATTC
>JAMWET010000913.1:55000-60000 GCA_024036415.1 Prochilodus magdalenae
ACACCTCTCCTGAGCAGAAGAGCAGGGCTGCTGTGTGAAAAATGTGGCCTCAGGAATTCCCTTCAGGCTCCTCAGTTCCTCTTTCTCTCCAGACTCTACTCTTCCTGTATCTGCTGCATGTGTGAAACGACGATTCTTCTTTCATCCCTCTCTCCTTCACTCTTCCTCTGTCCGGTGTTGTCTTCAGGAGGGCATATGGCTGTCAGATTGAGTTTCTGATCGCGCTCGGTGTGGGGTCAGCGCGATAACCTCCACACACAAGCCCCTCTCCTAAGTGCCTGCCTGGCTTCTCTCTGCAAACCGCGATCGTTTAGGATCATATTGCGTCGACTTATTGAATTTTAATCAGTGTGGTCATCTGATGCTAACTCCCTGGACACAGACCGCCTGCTTATGAGCCAAATGGTCTGAATGAGTTAGTGTCCATCCATTCGCACACTAACAACACAGACGCCTCAGGGAAGATAACAGGTGAGGAGCCTGGAGATCCCGGAATCTGTATCAGGTTTTCCGATGCCTTTTACGGAATTGTGATGTTCCGTAACAAGCTCGAGGCCAGTTACTCTCACTTTCTCAGAGTCATGGCGCACTCCTCCCTGAACAACCGCCTCGGCAAGGCTGCCTAAGGCGCGGCTAAGTCAGATTTGCCAAGTTCTGCAGATCCGGTTCCCTGAAGGCTAGCAATGTGATCCAGGGTTTGATCCAGTGCTCTACTGACCTGTGAAGATGGTTTGGCAGCCCTGGTCATGCTCTTACATGATAACCATTCACCATCCCTCCATCTCAGCCAGCACAGGTGTTTAGGGTTAAGAGATTGAGACAGAAAGAAAAGGGAGAAATTTCAAACATCTGGCAACCTGCTGTAAAACCTGAGGCCTGTGATTGGTTGTTTATGCTTTTGATCATTCACCAACTCCAGCCCCAATATTATAGCTGAAATACTGAAGCCTGTTAACACCAAGAGTCACTATTGTTCTTCGGTTGACCCGCATTCCTGTATGTGTGTAATCCACAGCCATACTGACCTGCACTCCTCCATGTTTTCATCCCTCATTCTTCTCCTCTTTATCACTAGCATTAGTGTCTGCTAACTCCTTCTGCAGAAACCATTCCATCACAAATTTTTAAACCCAGAGGGAATCAACCGACAGGAATGAAACTTGGTGGGTAGGTTTGACGTGGTGAGACATTCTAATGACGCAGGACTACATGCACACAGACCGTTACCACGACTGTCCTTAACACCACGTCACCGTCACCAAAGACTGCAGTGGTGTCGTACCAGACTGTCATGGAGTGACTCCGAATGGCAGCGGGTCATCTTCAGTGACGAGTCCCGCTTTAGTCTTGGTGGAGACGCCCAACGAATCCGTGGGTGGAGGCACCGTGGTCAGCACCAAGATGAACGGTGTGTAGTCACACGTCCAGAAGACCTGGTGTCGCTCCACCTCACCGCACCATCTGCAGGAACTGTGTGAGGATGTTCAAGCTGCATGGGATGGATTATCACAGGACACCATTAGGAACCTCTACAGCTCCATACCGAGACGTCTGGCGTGTTGGGTTAGCAAACACAGCGGCCCGACGTCATACTGAGAGACAGACTTCTGTATGTGTAGCTCAATAAATATTGATCATATCAGTCTAAATTTATCACCAGTTATTGATCCTGGTCACCTTTATCTTCCTTCCCAACACCACCGCACTCCCACACCTCCTTCTGGGTGCAGCTGTTCTTTTGATGATGAGTGTAATAGCCCATTAGCAACACCATGTAAAATACCATAACAATCACCTAACAAGACCTTAGCAACCATCTGGGATACTACAGTTACTGCTTAGATGGTTTATTGAGCATTTAAACACATTTTCGGGAACCGCCTTCTTTTTTTGCAAATGCATTTTCACATCCCAACGTTTTTGAAAAAACTGAGTTTGGAAATTCATTAGACTGAACAGGAATCTTCTGGTGCTCCGCAATGCATATTGTGGAATCAGTGCACCATGGGAAAACACTGCTCTTGCCATTGTGACAGAGTCTTTCTGGTTTTAAGACACAGACCGATGTTTTACATATGCTACATTCGTACGTTTATATTTATAGCCACGCTGACTGATCCATGCATACATACAAACACACACAGGGAGCTCCGCGGAGAATGCAGACCCGTCACATTCTTTCAGCTTACGGCACTAACGCTGAGATATGGAGGCACTTCAGAAGAAGCATGTGCACGTACGCACCATGCATCAACACTGGGCTCTTTGTTTTTTGCCGTGTTGATACATAACAGAAGTAGACGAGGTGGAATTCAGGAGGGAGGCATAGATCGTTCAATACACAGACCTATAAAACACCCTGCCACTGCATTTACCTCACGCCCAACAAGCCCTGCCTGTTTATTGCTCTCATATTACAGCAATGAATTTTCAAGACCGCAGAAAGAAGCAAAAGCCAAACGTTGGAAAAGGAAAGAATACTCAGATAAAGTTGCATGCAAAAGTTTTAGTACACCCCAAAAAGTTTCCTGCAGAAAAAACAGAGTGACTGTGCAGTTTTGGCTTGTTCAGATGTCCCAGGTGATTGCTAGGGTGTGGCATGGTGGTTGCTGTGATACTCCTGTATCATTGTGATTTAAGCTGGGTCCACAAACGTTTGCAATTTATTCATTCTTATAATTATAACGCAGAGTTTCGGCTTATTCAGAAGTTCCAGGTGATTTCCAAGGTGGTGGTTGCTGTGAGACTTATATGGTTAATACGTTGCTGTTTATGGACCAGTATCATTGTGGCTCTACAAACTTTTGCACCCTGTTCATTCCTATAATTATAATTTCCATAAACCGTATGAAAACTGTATATCCAATCAAATAACTTGTATACAAGCACACAATTCCCAATCATACCCAACATCCTCTAGTTGGAACATTGTTAATAAAACTCAAGATTGAGGGCAAAAAGCAAAAAGAATATTATATATATATATATATATATATATATATATATATATATATATATATATATATATATATATATATATATATATACACATAATATGTCTAAATTGTTCCATATGTTAAACTGTGTGTTAGAGAATAAGGTGTATTCCCAGAGTCCCCTTGTGTGTTCATGGTTGTAGTACCTTCAGGCTCTGGCAGATGGCGCTGCTTGAGGATGTTGGGTCTATAAATCCCTGTGAGTGACGGGATCCGTAGATTGGGAAGAGGTGGTACAGTGCAGGGAATGTCTCGTTACATGTGTGGAAAACGCTCCAGAGCAGATGTTAATGATTGGCTAAAAGGAGGGACTGCATGTGGGCGTGGCCAAAGACCATAGCATGAAGGAAGTAGCTGAATCTGCAGGTGTATGGAAGCGTACGGTCATACGGGTCTACCAGCAGTGGATAAAATCCCAGTCTACAGGGAATTCTCCCCGGAATTGGGTCAGGGAAGGCCTCCACCGAATCAGGCCCAACTGACCAACTCTATGAAGCAACAGTGTCTAATCTTTGATGTGGGCTACATCCAGAAACTTGGTCTGGTACATGCCAAATCCAATCACAGCTGTTATTGGAGCTGGTGGAGGAGTTACAGGCTATTAGGTACGTTTTGGTCACAGGAGAGCTTGAGGCTGACGTTTTTACACTTTGGTCCTTCATGCTGATTTTATTTGCACGTGTCTTTGTAAGGGATTTTAATCTCTATTAAAGATGCTAGAATTAAGTTTTTGCTTGTTTTGAAACTGGTGCCAATCAAGTGATGCACTCTGTAAGTGCTGCACGTCTACATGCCAAAAAATACAGAGCCCAGAGACCAGTAGGTGCGCATGGTGCGTTCATGCATGTGCTTCCTACGAAGTGCCACCACGTCTCCGCATTAGTGCTGTAAGCTGCAGGAATGTGACGGGTCTGCATTCTCGGTGGAACTGTGTAAGAGTGTGTGTGTTTGTACGCCTGTGAATCTGTCAGTCACTGTGGCACAGTAAACTTTTGGGAACTCAGGGGACGATTGCTGAAGTGTTTCCCATTCCTGCCTGATATCAGGTTCCAGCTGCTCCCAGCAGTTCCGGGTTCCGTTTGTCCTGTTTTGAATTCTTACTGTTCCAAATTTGCAGTGGGTGACCTCTGGTGGACTGCAGGCAGGTCAATTCAGCGCATGAACTCTTTCACTACAGTTCCATGCTGCTGGAATAAGGATAGAATAAGGTTCTTGGTCCTGCTGAAGACCTTCCCTGGAAAAGACGCCATCTGGGTGCAGCATATGTTGCTCCACAACCCATATATACGGGTTAGCATTAATGGAGGCCATGTGCACTAATGCCCTATCATGGGTGCTGGCTTTTGAACTGTGCACTGATAACAAACCAGAAGGTTCCTCTGCCCTTTAGCCTGGAGACCAGGGTGTTCATGAAATATTGATTGGTTGGACCACCAGAGTGAAAGTCACCAAGCAGTGAAGCATAGCGGCACTGGTCAATAAACGTTTAGGTGGACCGCTGGACTCAACCATGCTATGAGAACCCACCCCACACCAGTATGGAACCACCACCAGCCTGCACAGTGTCTTATTGACAGCTGGGGTCCATGGCTTCATGGGGTCTGCACAACACATGAACCCTACCATCAGCCCCAAACAACTGGTACCATGACTCATCAGGCCATGCCACATGCTGCCAGTCCTCTAGGGTCCAGTTAGCAACCTCACAAGCCCAGATGAGGTGCTGTGCCCAGTGTGGTGGTACTAACAGCGGCACTCTTCCCATGGAAGCTAAAGAGCGCTGCACAAACCTGCGGGATATGCACCACATGGACAATTCTAGCCAGACGCTGCCGGCCACTATCATTAAGCACCCGTGGGAGGCCACTGCTCTGTCCACTGTGGGTTCTAATGTTTTCTATGATGTCTCTAGCTGTACAGGTTCTGGGTTTGTGTTGGACCAGAATCCCTCAGTTCTGTTTGATTCTCTACACTACTGGAACCATGTCTCCCAAACTCCAGATC
>JAMWET010000913.1:65000-72500 GCA_024036415.1 Prochilodus magdalenae
TTAAAACAAAATTTTTTGCATTTTTTAAAAACATTTTTTACCTTTTTTTCAAGATGTGAAACGCTTTTACCAGTACGGAAACACTACATACTGCGAATTCTGAGGAGAGGGTGGGTCTAACACACAGGAAGTGTTTTTTGCAGACACGTGTCAATCAAACTGCTTTGCGGTGGTGGAGTGAGTGGAGTTTGGGATGGTGACGATGCTGAAGCTTGATTTGTCCGTTGGTGCCTCGTGTTTTATCCAGCTGGTGCGCTTTTGTTTTGCCTGTGGGTCTTCAGATTTTCCTGAAAGAGCAGACGGAAGAAAGAGAGGAACAGGCGACTCTGGTTCTCCACTACAGCTAGCGTTACAGCCCACTTACCTTCCTTACCATCTCTGACTCAGAGAGGTTTAGATATCGCCCGTGCGTCTCTTTCTTCCAAACAGTTTGATTGACAAGGGCACTAAGCACTTCCTGTGCTTTAGACCCACCCTCTCCATCAGAATCTGCAGTTTGTAAAATTTTTGGCCCTGGCAAAAGTGGTGGACATCTTAATTTTTTTTTACTTTTGTAATTTTGTTTTTCTGAAATGTTCGTTTGTTTTGCACTTCCTGGTCACCGTAGTGATTGGTGCAATTGTAGCAGGATAACTTCCTTTATTCATTTGGTTTAACTTATCAAATGGGATATTAACTGGACTGAATGAGCTTCCAGTTTTTCAACTTGAGTGAATTAATTACATGAGGTGAAATTTGAGAAGGACTCAAATGAACTTGACACTGAGCTCTTGGCAGTGAAGCTTTACTCACGCTCTTGATGTTGTCTTCCCACCTGCCCTATCTTCCGTTGTGTGTCCCTTCCCTTTGTTCACACATGCCACATTACTATTAGGTGTAAATGCAAGCTAACCTCACAAAAGCAAATTTTAGGAGATGTTGGGTTGTAGAAATCCACCAACACCTTGATCATTTTCAGCCCTGGCTTAGTTTGGCTGGTGTAACTCCAGATGAGGACTTGCTAACCGATCTGATTTGATACATGCAATGGAAGGCAGGCCAGGAGGGAGGCGAAGGGTGAGTAAAACTATATGCTAACAGATGACTCCAGGTGTCAGTGGGAGGTAACAGTCTGACAGTCCTTCCCTTAACCTACATAACGTCGCTGTCCAATGAAAAACATGTATCTCCATTTTTGTCCATTTTGACTTTTATACATCATTTGAACGCAGCCGCTGCCGTTTACACTCTGTGAGAACTGCATGATGAATGGACCAAGAGAAATGGCCCAAAAGTCTTTGGAAAGAGGTCTGGTTCCATTGACTTACATTGTGAATGAGGTTTTTGGCCTCTCCTGTAAAGTTGCCATTTTGGAGATACATGTTCCTTTGGACATCGACGGTAAGTACTTTGAAGGCAATAATCAAGACCAGTGATACAAACTCCTGTTAATAAGTCACCTGTACTTTAAACCCGCACTGCAAAGTTGAAACAACAAGCACTTTGTGGTCAAATCACAGAATTCGAAGTCCTGAGCTGAAGTAACAGTAATCCCTATATGGCAGCTTCTGACCTTGAGTTTTTGAGTTGAAGCCGATAGAATTTCTTACAGTGTAAAGCAGCTAAACAATGATCTTTCCCAGAATCCCTATTTGAGTGTGTACTTTTCCCCAATGGACAACAGAACACCATAATACGTTTACTTTCATGGACCCCCCCAGACTTCTGAGACAATGAACTTTGAGACAATGGAAGTAATTAGGAGATCCCAGACCCCCCCAGGAAACCAGGTCCTGGTTTCTGGTCTGGCATGTATCTGGATATGCTTTACTCGGATTCCATCTCTCACTAAAATGCCTGATGTGACCAGAGGAGGTCTGAAGATGCTTGCATAAAAAGCACATCACCACGCATTGTCTCTGTTTTACTGTTGTTTGCTCAAGAAGCTCGGCTTGGACTCTTCCGTCAGCCCAGAGTGAGGGAAGACTCTTGGTTTGGCGGGGAAAACCTCAGCCCTGGTTTTCTCCTTCCTTTATTTGTGCCCTCAACAGAGACATTTCCATTCATGGGCTTGTACATGGATAATGAATATGCTGTTGACTTTGACTAGTGTTAAATAAGCTTGAGGGACGCCTGCCAGTGTGGTTTGATTGATCCAGTTTGTAGTTCTGTCACGGTGCATCTTTTGGGTGTTTTCACCTGGATTTTCATCAGTAAAGTGAAATCCAAGCAAGATCTGATCACCGAATTGCACGCTACTGCATGATGTAGACTTGCCCTTAGTCTTAGACTGAACCAATCCCAAGCCCAGTCTTGTTTCACCCCTTAGCCATATCCCTCCATAATGTGTGTTCATGCCTAGGACTTCCTGACAAGCAAGTGACAGCAGGTAGACACACGTCAGACCTCCGGCCCTTAGTACTGGGGTATCACAAGGTTGTGTGCTCTCACCGCCTCTCTTCAGTATCAGCACCAGTGACTGTGTCAACAAGGAACCAGCTGTGAAGATCCTGAAGATCAGCAGATGACACTTCTGTGGTGGGCCTCGTAGCCAACAACGATGAGTCTGCGTTCAGAAAGGAAGTGGAGCAGCTGGTCTCCTGGTACAGCAGCCATCACCAGCTGCCAAACATGCAAAAGACAGTAGAGTTGGTAGAGGAATTCAGACGCACACCCTTAATTCCCCTCCTCAGCATCAGTTCCTGGGTATCTCTATATCCATGGACCTGTATAGGAGAGAAAGACAGAGACGCCAGAAAGGCACAGCAAAGAATGTTCTTCCTGAGAAAGCTGGAGAAGTCCAACCTGCCATAGACTCTAATGATCCTGTTCTGTTACCATTATCATCTATAACCATCTGGTTTGGCTTCTCCAGCTCACATGAATGAGCCAAACTCCAGTGCATGATTAGGACAGCAGAGCAGGTCACTGGACGTAGCCTTTAGGACAGCTACAACAGCAGGGTGCAGTAGCGTGTCGGCAAAAGTTCCTTTTCCAAATGTTATTAGGGGAGACTGCGTAGATAGGCGCTATACACCAGTGGTCCATAATTAAGAGGTCCCAGTACTTCTGTCCAGATAGTGTACTTGTGCTGTTTTCCAGTATCTGGTCCCTACACTAATGGCCCCTCTCAGCGCTGGTGACTAAGACTGGTGGACATGCTTACATAGCACCGCTACTAGCCTGGTAGCTGTTATTGTTCTGATGACATCAGGTTCTTAAAGGGTTATGCCATTTTGTAGGAGAAGATTTAAACCTGAGTTTGCTTATTGCCCATTCAGCACTCAGAAGCTGAACAACTGCCCATCCTGTGCAGACAGATGTGGAACTACTGACCATACCGTGCGGTCTGATACATAACTACTGCCCATCCTGTGTGGTCATGTGGAACTACTGCCCATCTTGTGTGGTCACGTGGAACTACTACGCATCCTGTGTGGTCATGTGGAACTACTGCCCATCCTGTGTGGTCATGTGGAACTACTGCCTATTCTGCGTGGTCATGTGGAACTACTATGCATTCTGTGTGGTCATGTGGAACTACTGCCTTTTCTGCATGGTCATGTGGAACTATTACGCATTCTGTGTGGTCATGTGGAACTACTGCCTTTTCTGCGTGGTCATGTGGAACTACTACGCTCATGTGTGGTCATGTGGAACTACTGCCTTTTCTGCGTGGTCATGTGGAACTACTACGCTCATGTGTGGTCATGTGGAACTACTGCCTATTCTGCATGGTCATGTGGAACTACTACGTTCCTCTGTGGTCATGTGAAACTACTACGTTCCTCTGTGGTCATGTGGAACTACTACGTTCCTCTGTGGTCATGTGGAACTACTGCCCATCCTGCATGGTCTCATGTGGAACTACTGCCCATCCTGCGTGGTCTCATGTGGAACTACTGCCCATCCTGCGTGGTCTCATGTGGAACTACTGCCCATCCTGTGTGGTCATGTGGAACTACTACGTTCCTCTGTGGTCATGTGGAACTACTGCCCATCCTGTGTGGTCATGTGGAACAACTGCCCATCCTGTGTAGCCTGATGTTAAGCTACTACCCACCCTGTGCAGTATGATGCAGATCTACCGCCCTTGTCAGGTCATCGCTCAGTAGGAGCTTGGACTCTGATTCGCTGTAAACCTGTTTTGACAACACTACGGTAAAAGTCGCATATAAATAGACCTTGACTTGACTGGACCACTACCTCTGGTGGCACTCTGGTGGAACAAGTGGTCTGGGTAAAATGGGCCCTGGTCTAATTTTAGGATTACTCTGGGTTTGGGTTGGGGCTCTCACTGATGTTACCAGCACTGGGGTGTATATGCCATCACTAAGCTGACTGAAGTGCGGAGGCTGATTCTGTATGTGTTTTTATTGGTGCTCAGTAAAGAAGCGTTTCTCCTCCTTTAGCCTCTGGTTACTGACTCCAACACTCTCTTTATTTCATCCCTCTCTGCTCTTTTTTCTTCCTCTCCCGCTCTTTTGCTCTCTCATCCCTCTGCTGACGAGCCAGAGCTTTCCCCAGAGACACACGCCTGACCCATTTACACACTAAGAGAGAGGGGATAGAGAGAGGGGATAGAGAGAGGGGATAGAGAGCGGGGATAGAGTGAGGGCGGGGGGGGATTGAAAGAGAAAGAGAAAGGAGAGGCGAGAAAGAGAGATGAAAAAGAGAAACAGATGAACAGATGTTGGAAGACAACAGATGGAAAAAGGAAAGCCAAGGAAAATGA
This sequence comes from Prochilodus magdalenae, assembly GCA_024036415.1. Taxonomy (NCBI): domain Eukaryota; kingdom Metazoa; phylum Chordata; class Actinopteri; order Characiformes; family Prochilodontidae; genus Prochilodus; species Prochilodus magdalenae. The sequence goes on from JAMWET010000913.1 coordinate 69,715, forward strand.
GAGTAATATAGAGAGAGAGAAAGATGTATAAAAGAAAAGAGAAAAAATTAAGGATTGAAAAAAGGAGAGAGAGAAACAGACAGGTGAAAGAGACAAAAATAAAGAGGTAGTGGAAAAAAAATAGTGAAAAAGAAAACAAGAAAGAAGAACCAGAAAAAGAGGAAAATATACAAACTAATCAGCCGAGAGAGGAGAAAAGAGAGAAGAGCAAGGAAGAGAAACAGGGAAGAGAAAAGAAGATCAAAGAGAGAGGAGGGAGACAAACGGATCAGAGCTAGAGAGTAAAAGAAGAAAATAGAAGAAAGAAAGAGAGTGGAACAAATGAGCTAAGAGAGTAACAGGAAAGAGAGAAGAGCAAGAAAAAGAAAAACAGATGTAAAAGAAGAGAGAGGGAGAGAGGGACCGAGGGAAAGGGGTAAGAGAGAGGCAGAGAGAGAGGAGAACAAAAAAGAAAGTCAGGGAGAGGGATGAAAGAGGGAAGAGAGAGAGAGTGTGTGTGTGTGAGAGAGAGAGGCAGAGAGAAAGTCGGGGAGAGGGATAAAAGAGGGAAGAGAGAGAGAGCGTGTGTGTGAGAGAGAGAGAGGCAGAGAGAAAGTCTTTACTGATGGATAAAAAAAGGAAGTGAGAGAGTGTGTGAGAAAGAGAGGCAGAGAGAAAGTCTGGGAGAGAGATGAAAAAGGGAAAAGAGAGAGGGTGTGTGTGAGAGAGAGTGAGAGAGAGAGAGAGAGAGAGAGAGAGGCAGAGACAAAGTCGGGGAGAGGGATGAAAGAGGGAAGAGAGAGAGTGTGTGAGAAAGAGAGGCAGAGAGAAAGTCTGGGAGAGAGATGAAAAAGGGAAAAGAGAGAGGGTGGGTGTGAGAGAGAGAGAGAGAGAGAGAGGGAGGAAGAGAGAAAGTCAAGGAGAGAGGGATGGAAGAGGGAAGAGAGAGGGGGTAAGAGATACATAAGAAGAAGGAGAGACGGAGGAGAGAGAGCGGGGAGAGAGAGAGTCAGAGAGAAAGTCAGGGAGAGGATGAAAGAGGGAGAGAGATGGTGTGTCAGAGAAAGAGAGGCAGAGAGGGGCAGAGAGAAAGTCGGGGAGAGGGATGGAAGAAGGAAGAGAGACGGTGTGTGTGAGAGAGAGAGACATGAAAGAGGGAAGAGAGAGGCAGAGAGAAAGTCGGGGAGAGGGATGGAAGAAGGAAGAGAGACGGTGTGTGTGAGAGAGAGAGACAGAGAAAGTCAGGGAGAGGGATGAAAGAGGGAAGAGAGAGGCAGAGAGAAAGTCAGGGAGAGAGATGAAAAAGGGAAAAGAGAGAGGGTGAGTGTGTGTGTGAGAGAGAGGGAGAGAGAGAGAGAGAAAGTCAAGGAGAGAGGGATGGAAGAGGGAAGAGAGAGGGTCTGTGTGTGTGAGAGAGGCAGAGAGAAAGTCAGGGAGAGGGATGAAAAAGGGAAAAGAGAGAGGGTGTGTGTGTGTGTGAGAGAGAGAGGGAGAGAGAGAGAGAAAGTCAAGGAGAGAGGGATGGAAGAGGGAAGAGAGAGGGTCTGTGTGTGTGAGAGAGGCAGAGAGAAAGTCAGGGAGAGGGATGAAAGAGGAAAAAGAGAGATGGTAAGAGAGATACAAAAGAAGAAGAAGGAGAGAGAGAGGAGGAGAGAGAGAGGGGGAGAGAGAGAGGAGCAGAGAGACACAGGGAGGAGGAGAGAGACTCGGTTACTCTCATGTACACTAAACACATGTGGATGATTAGAGCTGAATTCCATCTCTCCGGTTTAGTATTTAGAAAGACTGAAAAATGACCAGCATGTACGTCATCTGTTTCTCTCTCTATCTCTCTCCCTCCCTCTCTCCCTCTCTCTCTCCCTCCCTCTCTCCCCCTCTCTCTCTGTGTACAGATGTTTGATCACTCTGCTCGGAGCGCTCTCACACAGTCCTTAATTAAGATCGATTTCTGTGTCTCACTCAGTAAATAAATGATCTTTTCTTTGGCTCCTAAAAGAGCTTCATTAAAATCATTTAATACTCTCCCTCCCTCTCTCCCTCCCTCCCTCTCTATCCCTCTCCCTCTATCCCTCTCTCCCTCTCCCTCTCCCCAGTATGGTGGAAACGAGCCCCTGACACAGCTTCACCTCCTCGGTAAGATTAAAGCCTGCATTAAGGAGGTGCTGTAAATGATGATGATGCTCTCGCTGCGTTCTCCTCTCCCTATTGATTATGAATGAGGTCCAGCTCAGACTGTTTCACCGTGCTGACTCTCCACACCGAGGGGAATCTGCTGACTCTCTAATGACTCAACATCTACACCAGTGAGACTCTTCTGACACCTGGTGGCCATCACGTGAATAACACCGGAGGGTCTTATTCATTTTTACATGACTAGGGTTACATATACACTGACATGCCCAATGTCATGACATTAGGATGCAAGTGGATTAAGACGTGGTGCTTCCTCAGGGGACAGCTATGGAACCCCCACACCAGTATAAGATGTGAGGTGTTGTCTTGTGACCGAGCCTGAACACTCCCCAGCATGATAGTAGGGCTCATGTGAAAGGACCATTCCCTGGAACTCTTCAGAACGCTCCTCCAACCAGTTCTGGACAACCTGGGCCCGATTGTACGGTGCAGGAGCCTGCTGGAGTATCCCATCATTGTGGGGGACATGACGTCCATAGAGCTACAAGCAGTCACCAGACAGTGAAACAGAGCATGCACCAATCAACGACCAGCTTAGATGGACCATGCCATGAGAACACACCACACACCAGTATGGAACCCCCACCAGCCTGCAGAGTGGCTTGTTGACAAAT
>JAMWET010000913.1:77500-114123 GCA_024036415.1 Prochilodus magdalenae
AATAAGTTGAATGAGTGACTGAGTGAGTTGAATGAGTGAGTGAATAAGTTGAATGAGCGAGTGAATAAGTTGAATGAGTGAGTTGAATGAGCGAGTGAATAAGTTGAATGAGCGAGTGAATAAGTTGAATGAGTGACTGGGTGAGTTGAATGAGTGAGTTGAATGAGTGAGTGAATAAGTCGAATGAGTGAGTGAATAAGTCGAATGAGTGAGTGAATAAGTCGAATGAGTGAGTGAATTAGTCGAATGAGCGAGTGAGTGAAAGTTATATGACTGAGTGAGCTGAATGAGGGAGCTAGATAAGCAAAAACGAGTGAGTGAAAAAATGAGTCAGTCAGTGAGCGAGTGATTAAGGGAATGAATGAATGAGCGAGTGACCACAAGAAGTTGCCATGGTAAACCCTGTAACGTGTAAATGGCTTCTATCAGGAAGAGCCACATGACCAGTGAGATCCGGTCACCATTTGTCCCAATACCCTAAATATTACTTCGCTGGCTTTTGACACTGTGCAGCTTTCTCAGTTATCACCACCTTCTACATTTGATATTGTTTATTAACCTTTTCTATATGTTACTAAGGTGCTATATAAATAAACGTCATCTGAAGTGAACCAAGAAAAAAAAACAAAAAAAAAAAAACTATATATAACTCAGTAATAAACTCAAACCATGGTGTAACACCCTGGTATGGCCACAAGGGGGCATAACAACAGAACTAATACGGCCAGCAGGAAACCGTGGATCAGCAGTACTAAATAAGCCCCGGTGTGTGGGTGTACATGTGTTTAAACTGAGTGTAAGAGAGAGCGGGAGGGAGTGTGTGCGGGGGTTAACGTGAGGAAGATGGTGAGGATTAAATTATAATACTCCAAATCTGTAACAGCAGGGCGGTATTATGGGATGCCCACAGATTAATAACGCTATGCGGTCCAGCTGGCTGCCTTAACAAGAGCGAAAGGCCCGCCCTGATTGGTCAGGACGCCCTTTTGAAACCATGGAAACGAAGAATTATATTCAGTTCTGTGATGGTAGGGGTCCGATTACAGACGGGAGGGTCGGATCTCTCTTTTTGGGATGAATCGTCTTCGGATGGGCTGCAGTGTTACTATGGTGGGCTCATGCATTCAGTTCTGATAGGCAAGCACATGTACAGCTGTGTGCAAAAGTCTGGGCACCCCGGCTCAAATGACATGCTGGCCACACATTATTATGAGCACCAGCTAATATCCAGAGGAACCGCCGTGTGCAGCACGGACAGCAGCTGGGCGGGCCGGGAGTGACTCAGTAAGGTCCTGGTAGGTTGTGCTGGAGGGTGCATGGAGGAGGGTCCAGGCAACACAGCGATCGAGGTGGTCCCGCTGATGCTCAACTGGGTCGGAAATTTAGCCGTGTGGCATATCACACTGCTGGAAGATCCAATCCGTCTACTATCTAGAACTTTCCAGACCTGTCTGGGACTGTCCAGTAGTGTACACATCAGTTGATGCTCCAGCTGAGTGAGTGGATAGTGGATACAGAGCTACGGTTCTAAATCTAAAGGGAATCAAGAGGCTGCAGCATCTGGCGGACACCTTCTGCTCCGTCTGTGGCCCAATCAATCAAGATCAGAGGGAGAAAAGTGTGTGAGCCCTAGAAAGCACACTTCGGCATGCCTGTTGGGGATCAAGACAAACCCTGGGCACCTCATTTCAAGCGTGAGCACCGCGGGAGAACTCTTGAAGGTGAGGTGGACGACTGCTGCTCGCTTCGAGCACAGAACAAGCATGTAACAAAATCCAGATGTGGCCTGAAAAGGGCCAACAAGCTCATTAATAACAGCTGCCCACACCAGCGCCTGAGCTGAACTGCTGTCCCAGGCCATTAGCGATTCAGGCACAGGCCCACCCATCTGGTCTATCAAGAATCACTCTCATCACTCTCATCTCCCTGAAAATCAATCTTGAGGTATCTCTTGGCCCAGGCCTCAGGCTTCAGTGTGCACACTGTGAGAATGGAGGCTGTAGTTATGTCATACTGACCATAGAGGACGCTCTGTAGCTCTACAGTAAGACACTGTAGTCCATCTGTTTCTCTGTATCTTGTATTACCCTGTTCCTCAATGGTCAGGACCCCCACAGGACCACCACAGAGTATGATGTGGGTGGTGGATCATTCTCAGCACTGCAGTGACACTGACGTGGTGGTGGTGGTGTGTTAGTGTGTGTGGTGCTGGTGTGAGTGGATCAGACACAGCAGTGCTGCTGGAGTGTTGAGACACTGTGTCCACTCACTGTCCACTCTATTAGACACTCCTACCTTGCTGCTCCACCTTGTAGATGGACAGTCAGAGACGACAGCTCATCTGTTTAATGAACCCAAATACCCCCCTGTACAGCCCCTACAGCCCCAAAACCCCCAAATCCCCCGCTTAGAACTCCAAATACCTCCCAGTAACCGGTCACCTGCAAGTCTATGAACAGTATACAGCCCTGCTAAGAAAAGAAGCCTAGAAGAGAGAGAAAGAGGGGGAGAGGGAGCAAGAGAGGGAGAGGAAGAGGGAGGGGGAGGGAGATCGAAACAGAGAGAGAGGGAGAGAGAGTGAGAAAGAGAGAGAAATATACAGAGGGAGAGAGAGAGGGAGGGAGAGGGAAAGAGAGAAACAGAGAGGGAGAGAGAGGGAAAGAGAGAGAGCGCGAGAGAGGGAGGGAAAGAGAGAGAGAGAGTGAGGTAGAGAGAGAGAGAGGGAGAGGGAGGGAAAGAGAGAGAGAGAGTGAGGGAGAGAGAAAGAAAGATACAGAGAGGGAGAGAGAAACAGAGAGGGAGAGGAAGGGAGAGAGAGGGAGAGGAAGGGAGAGAGAGGGAGAGAGGGAGAGAGAGAAAGAGAGAGAGAGCGAGAGACAGAGAGAGAGAAAGAAAGAGAGAGCGAGAGACAGAGAGAGAGAAAGAGAGGGGGGGAGAGGGGGAGAGAGAGACAGAGAGAGAGAGAGAGAGAGAGAGAGAGAGAGAGAGAGAGAGAGAGAGAGAGAGAGAGAGAGAGAGAGAGAGAGAGAGAGAGAGAGAGAGAGAGACAGAGAGAGAGAGAGAGAGAGAGAGAGAGAGAGAGAGAGAGAGAGAGAGAGAGAGAGAGAGAGAGAGAGAGAGAAAGACAGAGAAAGAGAGAGAGAGAAGAACATACAGACATACAGAGCTAGTCCTTTATCCCGTCTATTCCGGTCAGTTCCCATGATGAAAGGGATTTCCAAACTGTCTTTTGGCAGCGCTCAGAAAACTTCCTCGTCCAAACCGCTCGGTCACATGACACCCTGAGCAGTGACAAGGTCCTCCAAAGGTTCTCCAGAGCCCTGGCCTGACTGAGGCTAATGTAGCCAACACGTATACCACACTGCTTAGCATCGTGCTAACTGCATGCTTAAACGATCACACCCTCCTCCTGAATAACAGACAAAGCAATAAAGGAAGAGATAATGATCTAAAAGAGGGAGAGACTTCCTGAGCCCCACACGTACGCTGCTTAATTACACACACTGATCCAAACAAAGTTCACAGGAGCTGCAACCTCTAAATCTGTTTACAGCTGTTCACACACGTCACCACATCTGGTACTGACTGAGCTGAACTCAACTAACCACCCACTCTCCCTCTAACCTATACACACGGAGAGGAGAGACAGAAGGGAGAGATGGAGAGAAAGGAAAAACAGAGGGAGGATAAAAGAGAGTAAGAGAGAGCATAAAAGAGATTGTATGAGTGAAAAGGAAAAGGAGCGAGAGAGAGAGAAAAAAAGAGCATTTGAAAGAGAGAGAGAGAGAGCGGAAAAAGTGAGCAAGAGAGAAAGAAAGAGAAAGAGCAGGGGGAGAAAAACAGAAGGAGGAAAATGAGTGAGAGAGAACTAAACCGGGACTATACACTAGCGCCCTACGGACGGACGGACCGACAGACAGACAGACAGACAGACAGACAGACAGACAGACAGACAGACAGACAGACAGACAGACAGACAGACAGACAGACAGACAGACAGACAGACAGAGAGAGTGCAGTAAAAACGAATACCCCTCCTCCAGTTCGTTCTTTATGCTCCCTCTTCCAGTTACTGATGAAGTAAGTTCTCCGATATCCGAACTCATCTGGGAGGGGAAGCGTGCCGGAGTAAGCCGGATACTTTATCACGCGGGGAGAGAGCAGGAGGCCTCTATACATATACATCTACTACAGGACCTTTCCCCAAGGACCCTTTCTTTCCAGGTCTGACTCTGACGCTTCAACGGAACATACCGGCGTGTGGTTTGTTCATTCTGGGCTACAGTCGAAACATGGCGGTGGCAGCCTCGGAGACGCGAGGAGCCGCTCCTATGTGGATATAACGGCTAATCATACACAAAGCCACAGTGACTCATACTCAGGTACATCAACCGACCCAACAGAGTCTCATATCACTTCAACAGAATCCGTCCTTCTAGCTTCACACTTCATACTACAACGTCTCCTGATATTGAAATCTGGCCCAATGGAAATCTGGATCACCATGTTGGCTCTATGGATCCTCTACCCAATCCCCTCCAGCAGCTGTGGGATGCACTGCAGTCAGCATGGCTCCAGATACCTGTGGCAACCTACCGGGACCTTACCGAGTCACTCCCGGCCAGTCTGCTCCCGAAGACAACCACAGTGCCTACACTGAGCTGCTGGACAACCAGGTTTTGCCTTCGGCTCCTCATCTTACCGACGAACAACACTGCTATCCCTGTATTCCAACATTACAGTTCTCACATTCACAGGACTACAAATGTAGTGGCATGAAGGATCACAGCCTGGCTCACCGACCGACAGCATTTCAATGCTATCCCGAAACATTACATTCCCCTCTCATGGTGTTCCCCAGGGGTTTGTTCTAGGACCTGTTCTTTTGGTACTGACACATTTCCCTATCGTTGCTTCATTCGCAGTCACATTTTTCTCAGTGACAACAGATCTATATCCGGTCCGGTTTCCTTCCACATAGCAACCTCAGTAATAGCAAAGTTCCTGCCTTGACTACTGTGACAAGCTTTTTGTGTTGGTACACTTAGTAAAGTCTTAACGACTCTTAGCAGTCTCATTATCTAATAACCATAATTAACAATTTAATTAATTACTTTAATTATTTACTTGATTCATCAAATATTCTTGGTATTAGGGATGCTCCAAAAATTGCATTTTTGGCCACAATAAATAAATAAAAAAAAAACTGATGAAATAACACTACAACAAAGTGTCAAAATAAAAAAGATTAATTAATAAAATAATTAATTTAAATTAATTAATAAAAAGAGAAATAATGAATATTAACAAACCAACATACTACTGGCCAATTTAACCAGTTTTCAATGAGTGATGCTAAAAAAGATTTTTTGGCCGAGTGTTATGAAGGGATACAAGACCCAAGATCTTCCCCACTATAGGCTTATAACAGAGCTGGATAGATCAATCAGCCATGTATCATCATCTGGCAATTTACAGCCTATATATTGACTACCTGATACGTCTTAGCCGAATCTGAGAGCTGATCGGTGAGGTAGAACAACTGAGTCATATTTGGCATGCCACGTTTTGCTGCAGCCCAGCGCGAGACCCCTCAGGCACGAGACCCTGCAATTCCTTATTCAAACACTAGGCGAGGATAAAGACCTTTTGACTACAGGAGCATAACTGCCTGTGTGGTCTTCAAGGGGAAAGCAGAGTACAGTACCTACACCACCAACCTGGAACCACACGGCACTCAACCTGTACAGTGAGGTTTAGAAGACAGCACAACTAGCTAAGACCACTGATGCTGCGGTCATCAGATGGTCCATTGCTGTCAAAGAAGCCACAAATGATAGCACTGCTAAGTGACAAAATGCAGTGGTCAAGAGCCCAGTGCGTCGAGAGCCCAGTGGACCGAGAGCCCAGTGGACCGAGAGCCCAGTGGACCGAGAGCCCAGTGGACCGAGAGCCCAGTGGTCGAGAGCCCAGTGGTCGAGAGCCCAGTGCGTCGAGAGCCCAGTGCGTCGAGAGCCCAGTGCGTCGAGAGCCCAGTGTTCGAGAGCCCAGTGTTCGAGAGCCCAGTGTTCGAGAGCCCAGTGTTCGAGAGCCCAGTGTTCGAGAGCCCAGTGTTCGAGAGCCCAGTGTTCGAGAGCAAAGTGGTCGAGAGCCCAGTGGGTCGAGAGCCTAGTGGGTCGAGAGCCTAGTGGGTCGAGAGCCCAGCCGATCGAGAGCCCAGCGGATCAAGAGCCCAGTGGGTTGAGAGCCCAGCGGATCAAGAGCCCAGTGGGTCGAGAGCCCAGTGGGTCGAGAGCCCAGTGGTCAAAAGCCCAGTGGGTCGAGAGCCCAGTGGGTCGAGAGCAAAGTGTTCGAGAGCCCAGCGGCCCGGGAGCCCAGTGGATCGAGAGCCAGGAGGATCGAATAAACCAGATTTTGATTAATTTGAGAGCAAATATCATATTGTTGTTGAAATCCAGACAAACCCAGGATTATTCATCAATCATAAACGAGTATCAGCCGCCTACTCCCTCTCTCCACCTTAAATAAACAACCTACATCGATAAAGCTCTCTTCTGATAACCATCTATTCTACCACTACCGCTGCCACCTTGCCAGCGTTTGCAAAGGCTCCATGCTACCGTTGGCTAGAACGTGCAAAAAGGGTTTTTCCCCACCACAAACATGTGAACACTGTATAACAGCCCCGCCCCGCCCTCAACCTGTACCGGATATTAGCTGACTGAACCCAAAAACACTAACTCTATCTCCAGTTTAGAGAGCACTGCGGTCACCACTGAAGGCTGCCTCTTCCAGGACCATCCTTTACTTGGTGGCTCCTTTGAAAGCAGTGGACTGTACGATGGTCTTTACCCCTCATACCTTCATACAGCCATACAATCAACTTCTAAGCTGCTCATCTTCCTGCTCATGGGGAGTGCTGGAGCCTAACCGAGCTCTCATCAAGCAGAAGGCAGGAAACACCCGGGGCAGGCCGCCAGCCCATCACAGGGCCGTACGCCCACACCCACAATTTAGCATCTCCAGTTCACCTAACTGAACGTCTTTGGACTGTTAGAGGAAACTGGAGCACCCAGAGGAGGAAACCCACAGAGACACAGGGAGAAGACTCCACACAGAAAGGTACCCCGGTCACCCAGCGGGGGAGTCAACCCCACACCTTTGCTGGGAGGCTTGCTAGAAGGGCTTGCTGGGAAGCGACAGCGCGACCCACGTGCCTCAAGCATGAGAGTCTACAGAGAACACAACAGAACTACAGAAGCGGAAACGAAAGTCCTGCAAGGCACGAGGCCCTCTGCCAGCACGGGTTTCAGAGGTGAGGAAAGGGCTGAGAAAGGGCCCACCCTGCACTTCCTGTGGAGGCAGAGCTGTCAGAATCTGTACCTCGTCAATACTACACAGAGCTTTCACCAGCAACTTCGTTGAGTACTCGCTGCACCTGTACAGGTCATTTCCCTCACAGTAAGCTCAACACCGCTTACACTGTTACCGTCATGAATCCTTCCCGCTCCTCCATCCCCATGATCCTGCTCCAACCCGAGGCCCACTAATACTTGTATACGTTTATGATTATGGTTCTGATCTCTGTTGTATATGAGAACGGTCATTATCCTGGGGTTCCCCTCTCTGTGCCAGCTTCCTCATCCAATCCTTCAGATCATAATGAAAACAAACTTGTACTTCCTTCTTCACAGCTCTAGCTCTGTCTGTCTGTCTGTCTCTCTCCCTCTGTCTGTCTGTGTCTCTCCGTGTCTCTGTCTGTCTGTCTCTCTCTGTCTGTGTCTCTGTCTGTCTGTGTCTCTGTCTGTCTCTCTCTCTCTGTGTCTCTGTCTGTCTGTGTCTCTGTCTGTCTCTCTCTCTCTGTGTCTCTATCTGTCTGTCTCTGTCTGTCTGTCTGTCTGGCTGTCTGCCTCTCTCTCTGTGTCTCTGTCTGTCTGTCTGCCTGTCTACCTTTGTGTCTGTCTGCCTCTGTGTCTCTGTCTGTCTGCCTCTGTGTCTCTGTCTGTCTGTCTCTCTGTGTCTCTGTCTGTCTGTCTCTCTGTCTCTGTCTCTGTCTGTGTCTCTGTCTGTCTGCCTTTGTGTCTCTGTCTGTCTGTCTGCCTCTGTGTCTCTGTCTGTCTGTCTGCCTCCGCCTCTGTCTGTCTGTCTCTCTGTGTCTCTGTCTGTCTCTCTGTGTCTGTGTCTGTCTCTCTGTCTGTGTCTGTCTGTCTCTCTGTGTCTCTGTCTGTCTGTTTGTCTCTCTGTGTCTCTCTCTCTGTGTCTCTGTCTGTCCGTCTGTCTCTCTGTGTCTCTGTCTGTCTGTTTGTCTCTCTGTCTGTCTCTCTCTCATTGTGCCACCCCTGCTTTATTTACACTGTATGAATGCACTGCAGCTGTTCTCCCCCAGATGTTTACGACTGCTTTTGATTTTTAGGCTCTCTGGTGTTCCTTGTTGTACTTTTGCTCTGCCATGTTATTCCGGCTAGCGGTTGGTTTCTCAAACTGGGCTGAGAGAGAAGGTGGTGTATAAATAAACAGAATTATTGATGTTACAGCTCCCACGCTGGAAGATGCTCTAGCGCCGCTGGAATAACTTCCCAAATAGTATTAGGAATTCAAGCCAGACGCTTTTAAACATTGGAAAACATTTTCTCAGGCTGGGTAACGTGTCTCAATGTGTCATCTGTTGTTTATAAATGTGTTATTAAAGTAGTTAAACCACAGTATTGTTCTTTTCAAGGATTTACAGGAAGCACCAGGGCAGCTAAACTGACTAATAGCGCTCCAGTACAAGACTGCCCCACAGTATAGACTACAACACAGCAGATCAGTGTATAGAAAATGAATCAATTAATATACATACACTCATCATCAAAAAACAGCCGCACCCAGAAGGAAGTAACCGAAGGAACTGAAACTTGGTAGGTAGGTTTGGCATCATGGGACATGCAAATGATTCAAGTTTCAGACTTATTTTTTCTTATTCTAATTATTTCTGTTCTATTTCTGTACCTGGCTGACTATCTAAGGGCTTCCTGTTGTGCGTGCTTTCCCTTCTGACTCATGATGTTGTGTCTGTAGCATCCTTTGTAAGTTTTGTAAGCGCTCGAAAGCGATTCGTGCAGTTGGAGAGGGGTCGCTTCCTAGTGCTCTGAGAAGTGGAATGGTCTTATGGACGTATTGAGTGTCACACCAGATACGGTTGGCGGCAAAAACCAGCGACATGTAGCATCTGGGAGCCCACAGAGCGAAAGAACCGATGAGCAGAGTGACCCAACAGCCACAACTGTGCCCATTCTGTGGGCACACATCATCCTAAATCATTGTTAGTGCCAGCACCGTTGGCAGATGACTTAGCACTGCCCTTAACACCACGTCACCGTCACCAGAGACTGCAGTGGTGTTGTACCAGACTGTCATGGAGTGACTCGGAATGGCAGCGGGTCATCTTCAGTGACGAGTCCCGCTTTAGTCTTGGTGGAGACGCCCAACGAATCCGTGTGTGGAGGCACCGTGGTCAGCACCAAGATGGACGGTTTGTTGTCACACGTCCAGAAGACCTGGTGTCCCTCCACCTCCACCCCTACCGCACCATCTGCAGGAACTGTGTGAGGATGTTCAAGCTGAATGGGATGGATTATCACAGGACACCATTAGGAACCTCTACAGCTCCATACCGAGACGTCTGGCGTGTTGGGTTAGCAAACACGGCGGCCCGACGCCATACTGAGAGACAGACTTCTGTATGTGTAGCTCAATAAATATTGATCATATCCGTCTAAACTTATCATCAGTTATTGATCCTGGTCACCTTTATCGTTGCTCCCAACATCCGTCTGGGTGCAGCTGTTCTTTTGATGATGAGAGTAGAACTACTTTTCATTCGCAGACACATTTTCACAGTGACAACAGATCTATATCCGGACCAGTTTCCTTCCACATGCCAACCTCAGTAATAGCAAAGTTCCTGCCTTGACTACTGTGACAAGCTTTTTGTGTTGGTACACTTAGTAAAGTCTTAACGACTCTTAGCAGTCTCATTATCTACAGGGGTTGGCCAATGAAACTGAAACACCTGGTTTTAGACCACAATCATTTATTAGTATGGTGTAGGGCCTCCTTTTGCGGCCAATACAGCGTCAGTTGGTCTTGGGAATGACATAGACTGCGTCCTGCACAGTGGTCAGAGGGAGTTTAAGCCATTCTTCTTGCAGGATAGTGGCCAGGTCACTACGTGATGCTGGTGGAGGTTCGTCCTTCTTGGTGGTATGCTGACATTACCCTGGATACCGTGGCTCTTGATACATCACAAAGACTTGCTGTCTTGGTCACAGATGCGCCAGCAAGACGTGCACCAACAGTTTGTCCTCTTTTGAACTCTGGTATGTCCCATAATGCTGTGTGCATTGCAGTATTTTGAGCAGAACTGTGCTCTTACCTGCTAACTGAACCTTCACACTCTGCTCTTACTGGTGCAATGTGCAATTAATGAAGATTGGCCACCAGGCTGGTCCAATTTAGCCATGAGACCTCCCACACTAAAATGACAGGTGTTTCAGTTTCATTGTCCAACCCCTGTATTAACTACAATTAACCTATTTAATTAATTACTTTAATTATTTACTTGATTCCTCAAATATTCTTGGTATTAGGGATGCTCCAATAATTGCATTTTTTATTTTTGGGCACACAAAAAACCCAAACAAACAAAAAATAACCGTACAAAATTAAAAATAGTAATTAATTTAAATAGAGAAATATTAACAAACCAACATCCTGTTGGCTAATTTAACCAGTTTTCAATGAGCGATGCTAAATGATGATGAGTGTAGGACTAGATACTGCATACAGTATCTCAAAATACATCACAATATACTGAATTCCCTGCATCATAATGGGTACTGTATTGCCAGGACCTCGCCAATACACACAGCCCTACCCTGCTAATATTAGGTCCTTTACGGTTACGGCTACGGTTAATATTAAGGTGTATGGGGAGCTGTGTGTGTGTATTTTGGTGATTTGGATAATCTTAATAATCTATATCAGCGTGCTTCCAAACAAACACTGACCTGTATGGTGACAGAGTGCAGTCTATGGCCGGCCGCTTGGTCTGGGGGATGGAGTAGAGGGGATAACGGTCGCCATGTCGAATCATCACATGCACGGACAGCAGTTTGTAGTCAGCCAGGCTGTGTCCTATAACATAACACGCATTATTAGGGCACACCTATGTCTTAATTAGTGTATACTAGCGTTTATACAGTTATGTGAAAAATTAGACAGAAGATAATCCACATAAGGAATGCAACCAATCAGCCATTACATTAAAACCACCTCCTTGTATCTACACTCACTGTCCATGTCATCAGCTCCACTGACCGTATAGGACACTCTGTAGTTGTACAGGTCCAGACTGTAGTCCATCTGTTTCTCTGTATACTGTATTACCCTGTTCTTCAATGGTCAGGACCCCCACTGGACCACCACAGAGCAGGCATGATGTGGGTGGTGGATCATTCTCAGCACTGCGGTGACACTGACGTGGTAGTGATGTGTTAGTGTGTGTGGTGCTGGTGTGAGTGGATCAGTCCACCAACCAAAACTATCCAGGCAACTGCATCCTGTGGGGCAGGGTCCCGTGGGCCAGCGGATGAGCTATCGTCTCTGACTGTACATCTACAAGGTGGACCAGCAAGGTAGGAGTGTCTAATAGAGTGGACAGTGAGTGGACACAGTGTCTAAACACTCCAGCAGCACTGCTGTGTCTGATCCACTCACACCAGCACCACACACACTAACACACCACCACCACGTCAGTGTCACTGCAGTGCTGAGAATGCTCCACCACCCACATCATACCTGCTCTGTGGTGGTCCTGTGGGGGTCCTGATCATTGAAGAACAGGGTAATACAGTATACAGAGAAACAGATGGACTACAGTCTGGACCTGTAGAACTAACTGATTGGTGTAAATAAAAAACAAACAGTCTTAACTTGTTCTTAATGGCCATTTTGGTGGGACGTGACCTTTATACAGAGCTGTATGTTGTGGACAGCAGTGGATGTCACAGATGTGTTAGTCTCACCTTCCCATGTGTGCTCTGTTTGGTTGGGCAAGTTGCAGTAGCGATAAGCTTCGGCAATGGGGTCTGGCTCCGGAGGCTCTGTGTGGACCACCGGGTTGACTCTCTTCCTGCTTTTACCACGGGACACCTCCTCAGCCACCGGACTGGTGGGCATCAGTTGCACTGAGAGAGAGAGAGACAGAGAGAAAGAGAGAGGGTGAGCGAGAAAGAGAGAGAGAGAGTGAGAGAGCGAGAGCAAGAGAGAGAGAAAGAGCAAGAGAGAGAGAAGAAGAGAGAGCAAGAGAGGGAGAGAGCAAAAGAGAGAGAAAGTGAGAGAGAGAGAGCAAGAGAGAGAGAGTGAAAGAGAGAGAGCGAGAGAGAAAGAGCAAGAGAAAAAAGCGAGAGAGAGAGAACAAGAGAACGAGAGAGAGAGAGAGAGAGAAAGAGCGAGCGAGAGAGAGCGCGAGAGCAAGAGCGAGAGCGAGAGAGAGAGAGCGCGAGAGAGAGGGCGAGGGAAAGCGAGAGAGAGAGAAAGTGAGAGCGAGAGAGAGAGAGAAAGAGAGCGAGCGAGAGAGAGAGTGAGAGCGAGCACGAGAGAAAGAGAGAGAACGAGAGAGAGAGAATGAGAGAGAGAGAGAGAGAGGGTGAGAGAGAACGAGAGAGAGTGAGGGTGAGAGAACGAGAGAGAGAGAATGAGAGAGAGAGAGAGGGTGAGAGAGAACGAGAGAGAGTGAGGGTGAGAGAGAACGAGAGAGAGAGAGGGTGAGAGAGAGCGAGAGCGAGAGAGAGAGAGAGAGAGAGAGAGAGATATGAGTTCTGCTGAAGTAGCGAACAGGTGTGAAGGTTTCACTGCCCTGGGTAAACACTGCAGCTCTGTGTGAGGAACAATTTCAGGCTCTCTGCTATTTTCTCAACACCACCTCATACAGTCCCACACTGTCAGACTCTCTAGGGTCTCTAGGGTCTTCAATTCCCCAAAATAGGAAATGGTGGATGTGGCTGAATGAACGGAAGTGGTTACAGCTAATGAGGAATGAAATGGGACAATGTTAACTAAAGAGAAGCAAACCGAGGCAGGGATGGGACTGTACCCAGAAGGAAGTACAAACGACACTACAGAAGTCTGTCTCTCAGTACGGAGTCGGGCTCGTCTCGGTATGGAGCTGTAGAGGTTCCTAATGGAGTCCTGTGATAATCCATCCCATGCAGCTTGAACATCCTCACACAGTTCCTGCAGATGGTGCGGTAGGGGTGGAGGTGGAGGGACACCAGGCCTTCTGGACGTGTGACAACGAACCGTCCATCTTGGTGCTGACCACGGTGCCTCCACACACGGATTCGTTGGGCGTCTCCACCAAGACTAAAGCGGGACTCGTCACTGAAGATGACCCGCTGCCATTCTGAGTCACTCCATGACAGTCTGGTACGACACCACTGCAGTCTTTGGTGACGGTGACGTGGTGTTAAGGACGGTCGTGGTAACGGTCTGTGTGCATGTGGTCCTGCTTGGTGCAGCCAATGGTGCTGCACTTACAGTATGACTCATGGAGGCACCACTGCTCGCTGAATGTCTGCAATAATGGCTGTTGGGTCAGTCAGGTACAGCGATAAGACCCATCCTTGCTCACGTCACATGCACTGACAAGCGTGAAACTCAAATCATTAGGATGTCTCACAATCTCAAACCCACCCACCAAGTTCCATTCCTGTTGGTTGACTCCTTCAGGGTGCCACCATTTATACGACCGCTGACGATGAGGCTACACTGTAGGAAGTCTGCACAAAGTTAAAGACCAGTGTTGACTTCAGGAACGCTAATGCCTACAACACCAAACAAAAGCCCCCAAGCCAGCTAACTTTAATCACTTACAGTCTCAGAGTCAGAGTCACAAACAAACAGACGAGGGGAGGGCAGCTACATCCGGACTGGAATATGAATTAGAGTCTCTAAAAATATATATATATTCAGTTTTTACGACATCACAAAAACCTAAGAACTGAAAGGCTCCACTGTAAAGTGAACTGCACTTCTGGAAACTTCAAGTTCCCATTAAAAAAACGGGGGGAAAAAAAACCAAAACAAGAAAGCCGAAACCCAGGATCAGTTTTCTGTGCTTTGGGCCCTGAACCCTTTAACACTCACCCTCTCTGCATGCGCCCACACTCGCTCACTTTTTCCAGCCTCCCATGACCTCATAAAGTAAATAGTGTGTGGCAGCACAATACTGCGGGGGTGCTGGGAATTCAGAATCGCTATGGCGATGTGGGACGGAGGCGGAGCATGGAGGTTTCCATGGCGACGAGGGAACGGGAGAAGTTTGTGCTGGAGAGGTATGTTTTGATGTGCTCAGTGGGGACCCAGCAGTAGAAGGTGCGGTAGTGGACGGTGCGGTCATGACAACCCTTTTTTAATAACCTCCCTGTACACGAGACTAAGGTCGCCATGCCCAACGCCAAGCGTAACATTGGGCGGTGGAGGTGTGGGGCTGCGCTCTCCGGAGTGATGGAGCTCCATCTAGTACCTTTGGGATGAGCTGGAGTGTCCAGAACTGATTATTCAACATCAGTGCCTGACCTCACTAATGCTCAATCAAATCCTCACAGCAATGTTCCAATATCAGTACCTGATCTCACTAACACTCAATCAAATCCTCACAGCAATGTTCCAATATCAGTACTTGGCCTTATTAATACACAACCAAATCCTCACAGCAATGTTCCAACATCAGTACCTGATCTCACTAACACTCAACCAAATCCTCACAGCAATGTTCCAATATCAGTACTTGGCCTTATTAATACACAACCAAATCCTCACAGCAATGTTCCACTTCAGTACCTGATCTCGGTAACGCTCAATCAAATCCTCACAGCTATGTTCCAATATCAGTACTTGGCCTTATTAATACACAATCAAATCCTCACAGCAATGTTCCAACATCAGTACCTGATCTCACTAACACTCAATCAAATCCTCACAGCAATGTTCCAATATCAGTACTTGGCCTTATTAATACACAATCAAATCCTCACAGCAATGTTTCAACATTGGTACCTGATCTCACGAACACTCAATCAAATCCTCACAGCAATGTTCCAATATCAGTACTTGGCCTTATTTATACACAATCAAATCCTCACAGCAATGTTCCAACATTGGTACCTGATCTCACTAACACTCAATCAAATCCTCACAGCAATGTTTCAACATCAGTACCTGTGGGCAGAGTCCTGTGTCCACAGATGAAGGACTAGAGGATGACCAACACTGCACTGTGCAGCAGCAGATGAGCTATCGTCTCTGACTGTCCATCTACAAGGTGGACCAGCAAGGTAGGAGTGTCTAATAGAGTGGACAGTGAGTGGACACAGTGTCTCAACACTCCAGCAGCACTGCTGTGTCTGATCCACTCACACCAGCACCACCCACACTAACACACCACCACCACGTCAGTGTCACTGCAGTGCTGAGAATGATCCACCACCCACATAGTACCTGCTCTGTGGTGGTCCTGTGGGGGTCCTGACCATTGAGGTACAGGATAATACAGATGGACTACAGTCTGGACCTGTACACCTACAGGGTGTCCTATACGGTCAGTGGAGCTGATAAGATGGACAGTGAGTATGATACAAGAAGGCGGACCTAATGAAGTGGCTGGTGGGGGTATACACGTACACATCTACATACACTACAATATTAAACGTCATAGCAACCGTGCTAACTTGCATAAGGCAGTAAACCGGGCTGCCAGATTTGGTGCGTCTTCATACACATATTCACTCACAGGTCAAATAAACCCACACCTAACATCAAAGGGAGCAAGCATGAATAAACCCGATCCAATAAGCCAAACCGAAACGACCGTAACAGCAAAGCACACACACAGACCACTCAAACAAGACTGCCTACCCCGTTACACTCTCACACGATCCGTCTGAACTCACCCGCAACCAGGAGGAACAGGGAAAACTGCAGCGGGACACAGGCCGGCATTCTGGAAACACCTCTCCGTCCGCATGTGGGGCTGAACGTGAACGTGTCAGTGTAAGTGTCCCCACTCCATACTGAAGCCTATTCAGAACCAAAGCCTTTCTCACTCGGTCCGTCCTGGACACACACACACACACACACACACACACACACACACACACACACACACACACACACACACACACACACACACACACACACACACACACACACACACACACACACACACACACACACGGACCAATCCTGCCTCAAGAACGAGAGACGGGAGCCAATGACGGGTCACCTCAGTGCAGGGGCCAAACGGACAAAGAGCGCTTTGTAGCCCCACCATAGAGTCCAAGAGGATACAAAACAGGGCTGGAGAAAGAAAGAGGGACAGTGAAGGAATGAAGGTGGAGGAGAGAAGCAGAGCGCGCTTTAGATGCTGTCCAAACAACCCAAACCTCTCCCAATGACTTCGTTTACTTCTCCGTCAATGAATTTTTGTAAGACTGGTGGAGTTCCCCTTCCATATCCAGAACAGGCTGAGGCTCGTCTGTTGCATGCTGCAGTTCTCAGTGTTGTTCAAATCCAGTCCAGAAAACTACTGTTATCGTTCTAGATCTGTCTCTGTGCTGAGACGAGGGACCACTTCTCAGTTATCGTTCTAGATCTTTCTCTGTGCTGAGACGAGGGACCACTTCTCAGTTATCGTTCTAGATCTTTCTCTGTGCTGAGACGAGGAACCACTGCTCAGTTATCTTTCTAGATCTTTCTCTGTGCTAAGACGAGGAACCACTGCTCAGTTATCGTTCTAGATCTTTCTCTGTGCTGAGACGAGGAACCACTGCTCGGTTATCGTTCTAGATCTTTCTCTGTGCTGAGACGAGGAACCACTGCTCAGTTATCGTTCTAGATCTTTCTCTGTGCTAAGACGAGGAACCACTGCTCAGTTATCTTTCTAGATCTTTCTCTGTGCTAAGACGAGGAACCACTGATCAGTTATCGTTCTAGATCTGTCTCTGTGCTGAGAAGAGGAACCACTGCTCAGTTATTATTCTAGATCTTTCTCTGTGCTGAGAAGAGGAACCACAGCTCAGTTATAGTTCTAGATCTTTCTCTGAGCTGAGACGAGGAACCACTTCTCAGTTATCGTTCTAGATCTTTCTCTGTGCTGAGACGAGGAACCACTGCTCAGTTATCATTCTAGATCTTTCTCTGTGCTGAGACGAGGAACCACTTCTCAGTTATCGTTCTAGATCTTTCTCTGTGCTGAGACGAGGAACCACTGATCAGTTATCGTTCTAGATCTTTCTTTGTGCCGAGACGAGGAACCACTGCTCGGTTATCGTTCTAGATCTTTCTCTGTGCTGAGACGAGGAACCACTGCTCAGTTTCTAGATCTAATAAGCAAGCTATAGCTACCGAACCTAGCTAACGTTAACTCCCACTGGTTAACTAGCCCTTTGTGGAGATCCCTGACTAGATGTTGGGTTACTATGAACCCACACCTCCATATTCCGGTTGTTAGCTGTTTGATATGCTCTCCAGCTAAAGCTAATAAAGCTAGCCTTAGCTCTGCTTTAGCAAGGACGGGCCTTATCTCTGTACCTGACTGACCTAACAGCACTGATTGCAGACACTGAGTGAGCAGTGGTGTGCTCCATGTGTTAGTCCCGTTAGTGCAGCACCATTGGCAGACGGCTGCACCACGCAGGACTAGCAGTGGATAACATCCCAGTCTACAGGGAATTCTCCTCGGAATTGGGCCAGTGAAGGCATCCACCAAATCTGGCCCCTATCCAATCACAGCTGTTGTTGGTGCTGGTGGAGGTGTTACAGACTATTAGGTACGGTCCAGTCAGATGGGACTCATGTTTGTCCGGTGAGCTTACCAACCCCACAGTACTGCAGCCCACTTGAACATTGCCAGTGTTCTCTTCCACAGGAGCCACTTTCCCTCTCCACGCCTACAGCTAATGACTTCCCCTCGCTGAAGTACGGCTCAGTGCTGCTGCAGCGCACCACAGACAGGAGGAACCCTCCTCAGGACCGAGGCCCGGATAAACTATCCCCTCATTACCGAGCCCGAGGACACAGAGGGGCTTACAGTCTCTCTCTCCCTCATCTCAGCTTTCTCTCAGTCTACGACTCGCCACGCTTCACTGAACCCAAACCGAGAGGGTGAGGAGAAATGAGGGCGAGGGAGAGAGAGAGGGGTAGAGAGAGAGAGAGAGAGAGAGAGAGAAAGAAATTAAGGGGGTCTTGTGTCCTACATTCAGCTTGCTTTCAAGCCCTGTTAGTAAAGGATTAATAAATAATGACCTCACCAGGAGGAGGAGAAAAACAGACAGAGGGGAAAAGAAGAGTGAAAGATGGTGAGAGAGAAAGAGAGAAGGCACCAGCAAGAGAGAAAGAGATATGCAGAGAAACACAGGAAGAGCGAGAAACAAAGAGAAGAAAAAAGAAAGAGTGAGAGAAAGAGAGAGCAAGGGAGCAAGAAAGAAAGATTAGAGAGAGGAACAGAAAGACAGACAGACAGACAATCACACAAGTGAGAAAGCAAAAGACAAAAGACAGAATGAGATAAAGGGTAGAGAGAGAGCACATCCAATAGAGAGCACAAGCGAGAGATTGAAAGTCATACAAAGAAAGAGTAAGTAGAGAGAGAAAAAAGGAGAAAGAGAGAAAGAAGTGGAAATGACCAAGAAAAAGAAGTGTGAGAGAATGAAAGAGAAAAAAAAGAAAGAAAAAGAAAGAAAGAAAAGGGGGACAGTGAGAAAGAGAAAGAAAGAGATAGTGAGAGAGAAAGAGAAAGAGAGAAAGGAGGGAGCTAAAGAAAGAGAAAGGGAGTATTATGCAACAGAAAAGTAGGAGAGAAAGAGTGAATAGCAGAGTGGGTGAGGGGGGATGAGAAAGAGAGGGTGACGTACAAGACAGAGAGAGAGAGGGAGAGGGAGAGAGAGAGAGAGAGAGACCGAGAAAGTAAAAGTAAGACAGAGAGACATACACAGAGAGGGAAAGAAAAAGAGAAAAAGAGAAGAAGAGAGAGAGAGAGAGAGAGAGAGAGAGAGAGAGAGAGAGAGAGAGAGAGAGAAAGCGAGAGAGAGAAAGAGAGAAAGCGAGAGAGAGAGAGAGAGAGAGAAAGCGAGAGAGAGAGAGAAAGCGAGAAAGAGAAAAAGCGAGAGAGAGAGAGAGAGAGAAAAAGCGAGAGAGAGAGAGAGAGAGAAAAAGCGAGAGAGAGAGAGAGAGAAAAAGCGAGAGAGAGAGAGAGAGAGAGAGAGAGAGAGAAAGCGAGAAAGAGAGAGAAAGCGAGAAAGAGAGAGAGAGAGAGAGAAAGCGAGAGAGAGAGAAAGAAAGAGAAAGAGAGAGAAAGCGAGAGAGAGAAAGAGAGAGAAAGCGAGAGAAACCGAGAGAAAGAGAGAGAGAAATAAATGGGCACATGGGTCACCAAGTTCACCAACTAGCACGTGGGCACACCCACACCCACCCACACACACACACACACACACACACACACACACACACACACACACACACACACACACACACACACACACACACACACACTTACACTGCTGCCCATCAGATTACCTTAACATCAACACTAACAACAGGAGCAGCAGCTGCCTGAACTACAGGCCTGTCTGACCTTCATATTCAACAACACCTCTCTTCTCCACCTACACCCAGCACACGGGCCTCAGCGGCTACACCAACACGCCTACGAACTACTAACACACACAGAGCGGCGATCTGAACATCAACACCCACCAGCACCTGATACACATCAGCTCTAATAACGTTCAGTGGAGGACTCTCATTCTCAGGTCACACTGTTCATCTTCTAACGCATGCTGAACCGGGTCAAAGTGTTAATGAGTCATTTAGTGAACTTAGGGACATGTCTGAATCCCTGGGTGGTCAGACTTCTACATCTCTACACAGTCCACAGTTAGCTGCTGTGGGTTACGGGCCACATGTGGGTGGAGGGAGGTGTATGTGGCTAACAGCAGCCAGAACCACAAACCCCCGGAAAGGCTGGTGTTTACAGAGCCTGCAAAGGCGAGGACACGTTTCAGGGTAACGACTGAAGGACTCCTCCTGGGTCGATGTCCCACCTAAACCTGTGTCTCTGTATACTGTATTACCCTGTTCTTCAATGGTCAGGACCCCCACAGGACCACCACAGAGCAGGCATGATGTGGGTGGTGGGTCATTCTCAGCACTGCAGTGACACTGACGTGGTGGTGGTGTGAGTGGATCAGACACAGCAGTGCTGCTGGACACCTGAGTGTTGCTGCTGGACTGAGAATCATCCAGCGTCCCGGGGGGCAGCGTCCCGGGGGCAGCGTCCGCTGGTGAAGGACTAGAGGATGACCAACACTGCACTGGGCAGCAGCAGATGAGCTATCGTCTCTGACTGTCCATCTACAAGGTGGAGCAGCAAGGTAGGAGTGTCTAATAGAGTGGACAGTGAGTGGACACAGTGTCTCAACACTCCAGCAGCACTGCTGTGTCTGATCCACTCACACCAGCACCACCCACACTAACACCACCACCACGTCAGTGTCACTGTAGTGCTGTGTCTGATCCACTCACACCAACACCACCACCACCACATCAGTGTCACTAACAGTTGCAGTCGTATATACAGTGCATGCCAAGTAATTAGATCAGGTGGAGCTGAGTCATGTGACCTCATGTGACCTCATGTGACCTCATGTGACCTCATGTGACCTCCTCCGAGCATAAAAGGCGATATTCGAGTGTTTCATTGAATTTCCTGTTTTCCCACAAAGAACTGGTGGATGGAAAACCCCTTATGGTATATTCTGGCAACCCTGGGATCCCTGCTATCAGTATACAACAGAAACAATACACACGGTCCACTCACACAGCAGCAGCAGGAGCAGAAGGAGCCGCAGGAGGAGCAGGGGGAGCAGGCGCGGCACAATCCCTGTTATATATAGACGTGGGGCCTCCAGGGGAAATGGCTTTGTTTGTGCATAGAGTCTAATAGGTGTGTTTCTCCCACAGGACACGCAAAGCAAACACGTCCACATACAATCACTCGTGTACATACACAGACCAAGCCGAAGGAACTCCCCCAGACTAAACACGGTTAGGCGGTGTTGGGAGGAAGAGCGGGAATAGGAGCCCAACCTGAGACTCAACACAAACGCTCACTTACAGTACTGGAGGCTGAAGCTTAGCACGGCCAGCACCAGCCCCACCGCCAGCAGCAGGATGAAGCGGTTCCGAGCCAGCATCATCACGGTCCATTCAGCTCTCCATCAGTCCATGCTCCGCCCCCTTTCTTCCACCTACACCAGAAATAAGGACATAGCATCAATCATAATGAACGTTTGGGCTCTTACTGTCAATCATCGATGAACCCCGCAGGAACCCCACAGGACCACGGCAGAGCAGCACTTCAGTGGTGTGTTAGTGTGGGTGGTGATGGTGTGAGTGGATCAGACACAGCAGTGCTGCTGGACACCTCAGTGTCAACTACCAAGCCAACAGCGTCCTGTGGGTGGCGTCCTGTGCCCACTGATGAAGGACTAGAGGATGACCAACACTGCACTGTGCAGCAGCAGATGAGCTATCGTCTCTGACCGTCCATCTACAAGGTGGAGCAGCAAGGTAGGAGTGTCTAATAGAGTGGACAGTGAGTGGACACAGTGTCTCAACACTCCAGCAGCACTGCTGTGTCTGATCCACTCACACCAGCACCACCCACACTAACACACCACCACCACGTCAGTGTCACTGCAGTGCTGAGAATGATCCACCACCCACATCATACCTGCTCTGTGGTGGTCCTATAGGGGTCTACAGAGTGCTGCTATATGGTCAGTGGAGCTGGTAAACTGGGAATGAGTGGTGTAGATACAAGGAGGTCGTTTTTAATGTTATGGCTGATCATGACTCACTGACTCACTGACTCACTGACTCACTCTCGAAACTCCACAGTGCTGTTTTCTTCCATAAATCCAGCAGCCTGGCAGCAACACATGTAAGAGGACAAACCGAGGCTCTGTCACGAACAATCTCTCATAAGTTTACACACACTTGCGCACACACACACACTCGCGCACACACACACTCACTTGCACGCACTAGTGCACACACACTCACTCGTGCACACTCGCGCACACACACACTTGCGCGCACACACACGCACTCACTTGCACGCACTAGTGCACACACACTCACTCGTGCACACACACACTCGCGCACACTTGCACACACACACTTGCGCGCACGCACACTCGTGCATACACACGCACTCACTTGCACGCACTAGTGCACACACACTCACTCGTGCACACTCGCGCATACACACTTGCGCACACTTGCACACACACACACACTTGCGCGCACACACACTCGCACTCGCACATACACACGCACTGACTTGCACGCACTAGTGCACGCACACTCACTCGTGCACACTCGCGCACACACACACTCGCACACACTCGCGCACACACACTAGCAGCAGCAACCAGCAATTTATTCCCATCCCACACTAGTAGGGTGTTATTATGGTTAAATATAGACACCATGATCACCAGGTTCATGGTTTCAATCCGAGCGGTTCACTCCCTCCTGTCAGAGACACTACCTTCAGTCTGCAGTCTCGATTTAGTCTTTCAGTTTTAGCTCCTAATAGGAAAAATTCTTCAATAATTACATCTAAACTCACTGTCCAATTCAGCAGCTCCACTTACCATAGAAACTGCAAATACACACTGCCTGCATACTCTGCTCCCTAATGCTCAGGACCCCCACAGGACCACCACAGAGCAGGTATTATTTGGGTGGGGGATTATACTCATGTTAAGCATAATATTATACCCAGCGGTTTAATGTACTAAACTGGCTTCCAGGTTGTCCTATCTCGGTGGAATGCTTGCTGAGCCTACATTTCATGGGGTTCAGGAAACTTGCAAGTCAGAGCTTGTAATGTCTGGGTTTCGTCGCTGTCCAGAGAGAAACAAGTATCTCCAAAACGGCAGCTTTACAGCAGAGGCCAAAAACCTCATTTACCATTAATGTAAGTCAATGGAACCAGACGTCTTTCAAAATAGGCTTGGGCCAGTTCTGTTTGTTCACTCATCATGAGATTCTGACACAGGGTAAAAGTAAAAACGGACAGAAGTGGAGATACATGTTTTTCATTGGACAGCGAGGCTTCGCTGGATAAGGTCACTGGCTGTGGGTTTGCGGACAGTTCAGTTACATACAAAGAAAGACGTTAAAGGTGAAACTTGGTAGGGGGCTTCCTACAGTGGCCACACATCTCACTATCAGATGCACGGACTCATCAGAGGTGTAACCATGACATCATGTTTGGGTGGGCACTCAAATTACACTCGTCATCAAAAGAAAAGCTGAACAAGTAGATGCACCAACAAGGAATCAACCAACAGGAATGAAACCTGACTGACCCAACAGCCACGACTAGGGACATCCAGCGAGCAGTGGTGTCCTCCATGAGTCATCCTGTTACTGCAGCACCATCGGCAGACGGCTGCACCACGCAGGACTACATGCACACAGACCGTTACCACGACTGTCCTTAACACCACGTCACCGTCACCAAAGACTGCAGTGGTGTCATACCAGACTGTCATGGAGTGACTCAGAATGGCAGCGGGTCATCTTCAGTGACGAGTCCCGCTTTAGTCTTGGTGGAGACGCCCAACGAACCCGTGTGTGGAGGCACCGTGGTCAGCACCAAGATGAACGGTTTGTTGTCACACGTCCAGAAGGCCTGGTGTCCCTCCACCTCCACCCCTACCGCACCATCTGCAGGAACTGTGTGAGGATGTTCAAGCTGCATAGGATGGGTTATCACAGGACTCCATTAGGAACCTCTACAGCTCCATACCGAGACGTCTGGCATGTTGGGTTAGCGAACACGGCGGCCCGACGCCATACTGAGAGACAGACTTCTGTATGTGTAGCTCAATAAATATTGATCATATCAGTCTAAATTTATCACCAGTTATTGATCCTGGTCACCTTTATCCTCCTTCCCAACACCACCGCACTCCCACACCTCCCTCTGGGTGCAGCTGTTCTTTAGATGATGAGTGTATTTGGAAGGGCAACAACAACAATCTTGCTTTTTGGGTTTGTAAACAAGGATTTTTTTGAAAACTGATTGGCTGGGATGGCCACTTCAGAGCCAGAGGCTGGTGTGTTTGCATTGTGTGCAGGACAAACATCAAGGCAGGAGCGCTTTGCTCAGTGTTGGTAGGTGTAGTGTGTGTATTGGCTTGGCCACAGAAGCACTGACTGAGCATGACCACACCTTCAAAACGGCCAATAGGGAAGCAGGACATTTGTTGAAGACCAATGACGAAATTTCAGAAAACTATGAACGCTCTAGGTGGGCAAGGCTCAGCTTTGGGCCCACCTGCAGACACGTCCCGCATACTCATACCTAACAACCTAGCCTAAGTATTACACAGCAGGGGGCACTGTGACCATTACACTGGTTCTTAATAGTACTGCTGCCAACAGACGCATCTGTCGTAACCAATCATGAGTACGCAGTGTGGTGGGTTGAGCCTGCTGAAGGCGCCGTGGCCTCAATGCCACAACCCTGACTAAGGCCGGTGCCCACTGAAATGCACACAAACGCATCATAAATTATGAATGCATGTTGCAAATTATCCTTAAGGTCTCCTGGACATTCAATACACACTGGAACCCGAACTAGCAAACAAATTAGCGGCTGGAGAAGCTAGTGCACCATAGTTCACCACAGTGCACATGCAAAGAGCAATACATACAGAAAGGCAGGCCCCTCTTTTTTATAAATAAGGACCATATAATATCACAGGGTCGATAAAAATATCCGTCCATATTGACCACACCACAACTAATGAGGGTTTTGGGCAACTTCAAACTTCCCCATGCCCAAAACTCTTCACACAGTGATGGGTGATATAGCCTCTCTACAAGTCCAGTTTATATACCCGAGTTTTGCCGAGTTCCCAGGAGCGCCGAGTGTCTGTGCCGAGTTCCCGGGAGCGCCGAGTGTCTGTGCCGAGTTCCCGGGAGCGCAGAGTGTCTGTGCCGAGTTCCCGGGAGCGCAGAGTGTCTGTGCCGAGTTCCCGGGAGCGCCGAGTGTCTGTGCCGAGTTCCCGGGAGCGCCGAGTGTCTGTGCCGAGTTCCCGGGAGCGCCGAGTGTCTGTGCCGAGTTCCCGGGAGCGCCGAGTGTCTGTGCCGAGTTCCCGGGAGCGCCGAGTGTCTGTGCCGACTTCCCGGGAGCGCAGAGTGTCTGTGCCGACTTCCCGGGAGCGCAGAGTGTCTGTGCCGACTTCCCGGGAGCGCAGAGTGTCTGTGCCGACTTCCCGGGAGTGCCGAGTCACCTCTGTGATGTTCTGGTGGTGTATTAATTATATGGGAACCGGGTCTTTGGTGGCATTTGAACCACAGTGTCTACATTGAGCTGCTGGACAACAAGGTTTGGCCTTGTGCTAATCATCTTACTGAGGAACACAACATCCCTAATACAGGTGCACCGATCCGATATTAGGATCGGATATCAGCTCCGATATTAACAAAATTCGCTGGATCGGATAGCAGATAATCAGACTGATCCATGGAGCCGATCCCCATTGTAATTCGTATGGGACGCATGTTATGCCATTTGTCAATAGCGTGTTGGCAGGGTGCCTGACTAACAGGAACAACAGGGAGTGAGCCGGATGCCGGCGGTATGGAAGTATTTGCTTAGTAAAAGTTGTGTTTGTTCATCTGGATGTCTTAGGTCCCTCCAACACGGTGTAGTGTAGGGTATCGTATTCAAAAATGGCATTGGATCGTTACTGGGTATCAACCGATATGCTAAGTTTCTGTATTGTGCTGGATTTGGAACCGGAGAAGTTGGACCGGTGCATCCCTAATTCCTATCCCTGTATTCCAAGATGTATCCATGATGTCATCTTTGGGTGGGCACTTCAATTGCACAAGTAGATGCACGCACAAGGAATCAACCAACAGGAATGAAACTTGGTGGGTGGGTTTGGCATGGTGAGACATGCTAATGATTCAAGTTTCATGCTCAGCCGCGCATGTGACGTAAGCTAGGACGGGTCTTATCTCTGTACCTGACTGACCCAACAGCCCCGATATGCGGACATCAAGCAAGAAGTGCTGTCCTCCATGAGACATCCTGTTGGTGGAGCACCATTGGCAGACGGCTGCACCACACAGGACTACATGCACAGAGACCGTTACCACGACTGTCCTTAACACCACGTCACCGTCACCAAAGACTGGAGTGGTGTCGTACCAGACTGTCATGGAGTGACTCAGAATGGCAGCGGGTCATCTTCAGTGATGAGTCCCACTTTAGTCTTGGTGGAGACGACCAACGAATCTGTGTTCGGAGGCACCGTGGTCAGCACCAAGATGAACGGTTTGTTGTCACACGTCCAGAAGGCCTGGTGTCCCTCCACCAGTTCTCGCATGAACTGGCCAATATAAGGCTGGGGACTACCTGGAACAACCAGGACAGGGCAAGCCAGGAGAGGCATCCACCAAATCTGGCCCAGCTCACACACTGATGTGGCTACATCCAGAAACTTTTCCCGTCCAGGCCAAATCCAATCTCAGCTGTTATTGGTGCTGGTGGAGGTGCTACAGGCTATTAGGGATGCTTCAATCACAGGAGACCATTTTCTAAATTAATACTTTTAATAAAAAGGTTTTCTTATAACTTTAAAAACCTGCTGCTGTGTAAATACTGCTTAAAACCATCCTTCACTTACTGGCTATACAATAAACCTTATTAAAAAAATACATTGTTTAAAAATAATCGTGTGTGGGACATTTTTGGAGTGTGTTGCCTAGAGGAAACATTGAACAACATTGGAAAGAAAAAAAAATATGTAATCACACTCAGTGGTCACACAGTAAAAACAAACAAGATTCTGTCAGGGAATATTTTATATATATATATATATATATATATATATATATATATATATATATATATATATATATATATATATATATATATATATATATATATATATATACACACACATACATAAACACACATACATAACATAAATATTATATTGGGTGGAGATTTCATGATGTATGGATCACCAGAAATATCTATATATAATTAAAAAAAAAAAAAACATAAACAGATAAAACACATAAATACATACACATACATATATATATATATATATATATATATATATATATATATATATATATATATGTGTATATATATATATATATATATATATATATATACATATATATATACACACACACATACAGGGGTTGGACAATGAAACTGAAACACCTGTCATTTTAGTGTGGGAGGTCTCATGGCTAAATTGGACCAGCCTGGTGGCCAATCTTCATTAACTGCACATTGCACCAGTAAGAGCAGAGTGTGAAGGTTCAGTTAGCAGGTAAGAGCACAGTTCTGCTCAAAATACTGCAATGCACACAGCATTATGGGACATACCAGAGTTCAAAAGAGGACAGACTGTTGGTGCACGTCTTGCTGGCGCATCTGTGACCAAGACAGCAAGTCTATGTGATGTATCAAGAGCCACGGTATCCAGGGTAATGCCAGCATACCACCAAGAAGGACGAACCTCCACCAGCATCACGTAGTGACCTGGCCACTATCCTGCAAGAAGAATGGCTTAAACTCCCTCTGACCACTGTGCAGGACGCAGTATATGTCATTCCCAAGACCAACTGACGCTGTATTGGCCGCAAAAGGAGGCCCTACACCATACTAATAAATGATTGTGGTCTAAAACCAGGTGTTTCAGTTTCATTGTCCAACCCCTGTATATATTTTATCTTAGTTGTGTGGTATAGGAAGTACTTTGCCTTCTGCCTGTTCAAAATAGGACTTATTAAAATGCTAATTTGATAAAGTTACATTAAAATTCAACAGATACTTCAGCTGACACAAAACACCAGTTTAAGTGAACTTGTTATCTGAACATTATCGACCCCGGAACAGAATTTTGACGTGTGGTGTAATATAAAAGTACTACATAAATAAAAACTTGAATTTCTGAATGTTAATTAGCCCAATAATAATAAATTCATAATTAAACAAATGTCTGACTTCCTGTTACTTCAATTATGTTCACATTTAACAACTTTTACATATTTACCAACCTGCTGTTGCTAAAAACTCCATTCTTCAAAGTACCCGTATCAAGGTTGGTATGGGGATATTAGGTTTTCGGTAGGACCTGGCATCGAACTGAATGGAAAACCAGTGGTACCGCCCGTCCCCAGACCAAGTACCAGCTCTGATCTGACTCTATTGATTTCCTCAAGTTCCATACTGTATTATTAACCCCTCCATTACCATTACATATGGATCACGTCACTGTAAAGGCAGCTCATCTGCTTTGTTGCCCTGAGGCAACACCACCACCTCCATGCAATAGGAGGTCTACCAACAGCAAAACTAGGTATCTCAAGAAGGAACATGGTGGGCTCACCAACTTTACATGACACTGAGTAGATCTGAGGGACAACACATATACCATAAGCTCAATCAGCCCTACAGACTTCTGTAGCTTGTGCAGAAACCACTACCGTACAGGCTCTGAGATAAAGGAGCTGCTGTTTGCCCTAAGAGACAGAGACAGATGGCCCAAAGCTACAGCACACATACACACACACAAAGCCCAAAGCAACAGATCTGTTCAGGCATGCGTGGCCGCTACAATGCCCACGTCTGCAACCTTACCAAGGGGACAGATCGTGTCCAGAGCAGAGCAGCCCAACCCAGTGTAACCAGCAGCAGGACGGTACCGCTGGGTAGCACCATTAGCAAGCAGTACAGGGAGGAACGCATGCCTTACCTTCCAGTCTCAGCTCTCTCAGCCCACCGCTACAGTCCACCAGCCCTCCACACAGCAGGCAGACATTTCTGCTACTCCTGCCGGCAGATTCCCCCTCCTCCTCTTCTTGGGCTGAAGTCTAAAAGGGCTTCACCGGCGGGTTTTCTAGTTTAATGGCTCCCCCTGCTGGCTGCAATAGGGAATGCAAACATGGTGGTCGTTCAGGCCTGTGGTTCTCAGCCCTGCCTCTGGAGACCCACTGTCCTGGAGCACTGTCCTTGATTCAGTACAGCCACCTCGAACTCCCCAAACCAAGGAGAACCCTAAAATCGAAGCAGAAGATGGGTTCTTTAGTGAAGAAACTGGTTCTGTTTATGGTTCACGAACACTTTCTATAAGGGAACACGTTCTTTTGATTGACTGAGAACGTGCCACAGGGGGTCCTATCTAGAAAGGCTTTGAAAAGGGTTCTGCTAACAGTAGAGGAAACTTTTATACAAACCCAATTATACCCAGTGTTTCTAAAAGGTTCTATATAGAACCCTTCACATTTGCTGCCAAACAGAGGAACCCTTTACCTGCAAGGGTTCTTTGATAGTCCATTTTCACCAACAGCATAAACTCTTGCAGGTAATCTATACGCTTTGCTGATGATGCATCCTTTGATGTTCCTTGGTTCCACTAAGAACTGGTGCAAATGCTTCCCTGAAGTGGACCAAGGTTCTAGAAAACCTAAATGGAACCCGCTCAAGAGCCAGGCCTCTATTGGTTGAAAAGGGCTAATAGAGAAACCCTTTATGCAGAGCTCTATATACCTCATATTCCACAAGGGTTCCAGATAGAGCCCCCCACGCCACATTCTCCACCAATCTGTGGAACATTTTAATATGCAAGGAACCGTTTAATCATGCAAAGGGTTCCTTGATAGCCCTGTATGACCAACGTGGAACGGGTTCTGTTTTGGTTCACGTACCTAATTCATTAAATACCAGCTAGAACCAAAGAGTACTAGGTTCTTCAGCACAAACTGTGGTGACAACAGTGTTGTTAAGGAAGGGAAAGGCAACAATGGCGCCACCCAGTGGTCTGCTGGAGAACCTCTTCTATGTCTTCTGTTCTCCAGTGGTTGATCCATATGGATATGAACTAACATCTGGAACAACGGCCCAAACGCTCGCAGGTCAATAGAACCAAAGTTCTACGAAGTCTGAACGGAACCAGCCAGGGTTCTTTTGGTCAAAGAGATCTAAAAGCTGATTAGTTTGGTCAAGTGTGATGGGAGAAAGGAGAACCCTAAAACTTCTTTCCTTCATGAAAGTGTTCTTCGGAATGATGGAGGATGTACTGCAGGGAGAGTTATCTAGGACCAATAGAGGAACCCTTTATACAGAGCCCTGTATACCGTATATTTCAAAAAGGTTCCATATAGAACCCTCCACACCACATTCTCCACCAATCTGTGGAAGATTTTAATATGCAAGGAACCGTTTAATCATGCAAAGGGTTCCTTGATAGCTCTTTTTTGACCAACATGGAACGGGTTCCGTTTTGGTTCACGTACCTAATTTATTAAATACCAGCTAGAACCAAAGAGTTCTTTAGCACAAACTGTGGTGACAATGGTGGGCGTCTGTTGTTAAGGAAGGAGAAGGCAACAATGGCGCCACCCAGTGGACTGCTGGAGAACCTCTACTATGTCTTCTTTTCTCCAGTGGTTGATCCGTGCTGCTTTCTGGATATAAACCAACATCTGGAACAACGGCCCAAACGCTCGCAGGTCATCTATACGCACCACCATCTTGGTACCACTGGCTCCCTCAATAAAACCAAAGTTCTACGAAGTCTGAACGGAACCAGCCAGGGTTCTTTTGGTCTAAGAGAGCTAAAAGCTGATTAGTTTGGTCAAGTGTGATGGGAGAAAGGCGAACCCTAGAACGTCTTTCCTTCATGAAAGTGTTCTTCAGAATGATGGAGGATGTACTGCAGGGAGAATTTTATAGGAACAATAGAGGAACCCTTTATACAGAACACTGTATACCGTATATGTCAAAAAGGTTCCCTATAGGACCCTTTAGGGCACATTTTCTGTCAACCTGAAGAACCTTTTATGAAGCAAGGAATCGTTTAATCATGCAAAGGGTTCCTTGAAAGCCCTTTTCGACCAACATGGAACGGGTTCCATTTTGGTTCACGTACCTAATCTATTAAATACCAGCTAGAACCAAAGAGTACTAGGTTCTTCAGCACAAACCATGGTGACAACGGTGGGCGTCTGATGTCAAGGAAGGAGAAGGCAACAATGGCGCCACCCAGTGGTCTGCTGGAGAACCTCTTCTACGTCTTCTGTTCTCCAGTGGTTGATCCGTGCTTGCTTTCTGGATCTAAACCAACATCTGGAACAACGGCCATCTATACGCTCTGCACCAAAGTCTAGCACAAAGTTCTACGAAGTCTGAACGGAACCAGCCAGGGTTCTTTTGGTCTAAGAGAGCTAAAAGCTGATTAGTTTGGTCAAGTGTGATGGGAGAAAGGAGAACCCTAGAACGTCTTTCCTTCATGAGTTCTTCGGAATGATGGAGGATGTACTGCAGGGAGATTTTTATAGGAACAATAGAGGAACCCTTTATACAGAACCCTGTATACTGTATATGTCAAAAAGGTTCCCTATAGAACCCTCTAGGGCACATTTTCTGCCTATCTGAAGAACCTTTAACGATACAGGGAACCATTTAATCATGCAAATGTTCTCAAATCTTCAGTGTGTTCATGAGAGTATGTGGAACCATTTTCATTGCTAAGGAACCCTTGGAGAACCCTCCTTCTTACTATTCTGTACTTCAGTAGAGTCTTCCAGCTTCTGGAATGAAGCTGTTCCTCTGTCTGTCCGTTTTACACTTCCTGCTCCGCAGCCTCCTGCCTGAGGGGAGCGGGACAGTGAGTGTGCTGGGTGAGTGGGGTCCTTCATGATGCAGGTGGCCCTCTTCCTGCATCTGGAGGTGTAGATGTCCGTGGTGGTGGGGAGGCTGACTCCGACAGACCTCTGTGCAGCCTTCCCCACCCTCTGCAGAGCTTCCCTGTCTGCAGCAGAGCAGCTTCCGTGCCACACGTTGACGCTGGAGCATGGGACGCTCTCCACCACACGTCTGTAGAAGGAGGTGAGGATCGAGCTCCCGAGCCCAGCTCGCCTCAACCGCCTGAGGAAGTAGAGCCGGTGATGTGCCTTCCTGACCAGACTGGAAGTGTTGTTGCTCCAGGTGAGGTTGTTGCTCAGGTGAACACCCAAGTACCTGTAGTTGGAGACCACTTCCACCGCAGACCCTCCGACATCCAGGGGGAGGAATATTCCTTCCAGACCATTCCTACTTCTCGGAATACTGACCCTTGTTAACGCTACACTGCCTGGCCAACAATGGGATCCTTAACTCCTAATGGATCCAATGAGTAGCCTCTCATTCCTTAAGCTACCATGTGGGGCGCCGTAACCCCGTGTGGTCATGGGAAAGATCTTACCCTGTTTCAGAAGAGCCCAATTACTGTCTCGCATCAGCTGCAAAGGAAAGAGCTGGAACTGGGTTCCCGAACGGCCCAGCGCATTATCAACACCTGGAAGGAGACCGGAAGACCAGCAGCTTCACGGAAGAAATGGGATCGGAAATAAATCCTGAATGGCTGTACCGGAGATCACTACAGCAGGCAGCATGCTCTGAAGATCCGACCTGACCGGCCAGAGGAGGAGGTGGGGCTGACGTCTTTGCTACTAGACTACCTGCAGGGTGACAAACGTCAGCAAGTCATCAAAGAAAGAGAACAAAGATGCTGTGCGTGTGCGGCTATGTGTGTGGGTGCGTCACGCTGGAAACAAAAGAGTGGAAAACAATTTACTTTGAGCTGCAAAGAAATAAAAACAGACTGGAACTGAAGAGATTCACTCCAAACGGCATTATACACTGTGTGTGTGGTTGTACCGGGCCTTACACATGACATATCAATCCACTTCCTGTTATATCTCAGCTGTCAAAACTGTATACCCGCACACAACCACTTACCATCCAAAGAGCAGCTGCACCCAGAAGGAGGTGTGGGAGTGCGGTGCTGTTGGGAAGGGAGATAAAGGTGACCAGGATCAATAACTGATGATAAATTTAGACGGATATGATCAATATTTATTGAGCTACACATACAGAAGTCTGTCTCTCAGTATGGTGTCGGGCCGCCGTGTTCGCTAACCCAACACGCCAGACGTCTCGGTATGGAGCTGTAGAGGTTCCTAATGGTGTCCTGTGATAATCCATCCCATGCAGCTTGAACATCCTCACACAGTTCCTGCAGATGGTGCGGTAGGGGTGAAGGTGGAGGGACACCAGGCCTTCTGGACGTGTGACGACAAACCGTTCATCTCGGTGCTGACCACGGTGCCTCCACACACGGATTCGTTGGGCGTCTCCACCAAGACTAAAGCGGGACTCGTCACTGAAGATGACCCGCTGCCATTCCGAGTCACTCCATGACAGTCTGGTACGACACCACTGCAGTCTTTGTCCAGAATGGTGGCTGTTGGGTCAGTCAGGTGTCACATGATCGGCCAAGTGTGAAACTTGAATTGTTAGCATGTCTCACAATGTCAGACCTACCCACCAAGGTTCATTCCAGTGGGTTGTTAAGTACAGTTTAATCGAATTACTAAATGTAAATTATTACGTAAATAAAATTAAATGTAAAATTAAAAAAATAATAATATTAAAATAAATTAAACAAATTAATTAATATATTTTATTACAAATTTAAAAATGAAAGAAATAATAAATAAATAAATGAATATGTTCCATTGTCCTCCCACAGCCCAAAGACATGCAGTAAGGTGGACAGGAGATGCTAAATTGACCCCCTGGGTGTGATTGAGTGTGTCTGTGGGTCTGCTCTGTGGTGGACTTCCAGCCCATCCAGGGTGTTTCCTGGGATAGGCTTAAGCACTCCCCATGACCGAGCTTAGAAGATGATTGGCTGAAAGTGAATGGAAGGATTGATTACGGTTGGAGCTAAAGTGTCCTAGAAGGTAGATCTCCAGAGGGCTAGTGACCCCAGCCTTTTAAATTGGAAACCTCCAAACAAACTATGGCACAGCCCCCTGAAAGTTGGTCAGATGTATCACTACTGTGGATGTCAGGAAGCCCGCCTATGCCTGTGGGGTGCTCACCCACGTGAGTTCTCAAACAGGAAGAGAACAAAAAGTTATTCCAGTGTCCGTGTCCCTTATTAGAGTGGTCACGTACGCCTACACCTCACCCGACTTGGCTTTCAGCTTGCAGCTCACTGCCAGGAAGCTCTTGTTTATGTCACGTTTGGTGCAGCGGCTCATATGGCACGGCGCCGGCAGAGGAGCCGCGAGGGTCAGCGGAACGCTGGTGGTGAACTTTGAGAGTAAACAATCCTGGGCTTCTGCCGGCGAAGCAGCTTTCTTCTTAAAGCAAACAAGAAACAAAGTTCAGACCTCCAGATAGTTTATCTGTTCTTATCCTCCATCTGATAGACTTTGCCTTGCCTGTTACTATGAATAGACATCTGGCGAGGGGGGGTGGGGGAGGTTCTGCAGGTCGATTTCAGCCGTCTGGACTTGAGAAAAGCTCATATATAGAGCAAAAGGCAGAATAGAAATATCTCCTGTACTTAAAGCCAGTCACTCTGAGTGGTGCATTTCTGACATTTGTGTTTCCACACAGAGGATCATCTATCCTCTGCATTCAACCCATCCAAGAACCACCTACATACACAAACACCAGGGGGCAGGGAGTGCACTTGCCCAGAGCAGTGGGCAGTCCTATCCGCGGCACCCGGTGGGGATCGGGTGCTTTTCTCAAGGGCACTTTTGTTGGTTCCATTCAGGGTCACGGTCACAAGACTGGTTCCCTAACCTCCAGCCTATGAGTACAGTAGGTAAATGTTCCTATAAGGAACCAAGCCTATTCAGAACCAGTTCAGGAACCAGCGGGTAACCTTCAGTGACGAGTCCTGCTTTTGTCTTGGTGGAGACGACCAACGAGTGCATGTGTGGCGACATTGTGGTCAGTGGGGCCATGAGCTGGCGCTCTTATCAAGCGACTCACAAGGTTAATCATATTACAGATGGGCCAATGTGGTGTTAGGAGTCTTGCCCAATGACTCTTATTGGTGTAGCCCAGCATAGTCACCCAGACCGGGACTCGAACCCCATTCTCCCACATGTGGCGATAGCTCCCTGGAGGCTAGTGGTGTTAGCCGCTGAACTACACCAACCACAACCATGACCACCCTTGCCCAGAGCGGTGGACAGCCCTATCCATGGCACCCGGAGGAAGTAGTTGGGGGTAAGGGGCTTTTCTCAAAGGAGCTTTTGTTGGCTCCATTCACGGAATCAAACCAGCGACCCTCCGGTCACGAGACTGGTTCCCTAACCTCCAGACTCAGAATGGCAGAGGGTAATCTTCAATGACGAGTCCTGCGCTTGTCTTGGTGGAGACGACTAACGAGTGCATGTGTGGTGGCATCGTGGTCAGTGGGGCACACTTGCCCAGAGCGGTGGACAGCCCTATCTATGGACCCCGGAGGGAGTGGTTGGGGGTTAGGTGCTATTCTCAATGGCACTTTGATTGGGTTAACTCAGGAAATTGAATCAGTGACTGGCGACCCTCCCATTACCAGCAACCCTCCAGTTACAAGGCTGGTTCCCTAACCTCCAGCCCGCCTCCGCTCGGTATTTTCCGACCAGGATGGGAGACAGTAGGTACAGCAGGTCTTGTCTTCCGGTAGTTGATCCGTGCTCACCTTCTGGATACAACCACACATCTGAATAACAACCAACGCTCGTCGCTCAGGCAATCTAATCTAACCCTCCATGGCAAATTCTCTGTCAATCTGAGAACTTAAGCCTTAAGTGCAGGAACCATTTAGTCATGCACAGTGTTATTTTAATATTTCTACGTCTAAATGTGCTAAGGAACCTTTGAGAACCCTTTTGTAGCAATAACATTCTCACGTTATTAACTTTAACCCTCAGTAATCAGGTATAGTGTGACGATATCTGGACTAGTCTATGGTTCTATCTAGAACATTTCTTTCGAGGGACTCAGCATAAAAGACCCCTACAGAGAACCCTACTTCTTGTCGCATGTTCCTCATCTTGTTTATCCATAGCAAACCCGTGTGTGAGGCACCGTGGTCAGCCTGGCTGTTGTCACGTGTCCACTTCCGAAGGCCCTGGTGTCCCTCCCAACCTTTCCACACGCTATCCAAGGAGGGCCATCTGTCAGAACCTCTGTGGTTGAGGCATGTCATTTCAACTATGACATGGATTGGATTATCACAGTGGACACCATTACGGAAACCTCTACACAGCTCACATACCGAGACGTCTGGCGTGTTGGTTAATAAACAGCAGTGCCGAATTTAATCAGAAATTCTTGATGTGCAGTTTTTGTGGTTATGATGAAGTGAGTGTAGATCTGTGTGGTCAGTCACCGTGTGCGGTGTTCTGGTGAAACACACCTCCAGCTTTACCTAAGCGGCTAATACAGGTCAAAGCTCATTGTTCTGAACAGCTCGAGGGTTAATAAACGAAACATTGCCTGTCTTGTTTTTCCTCAATATCTCGCACACGTGCCCGGTGTTGATGTGTGTTCTAACAGTGTCAATACTCTCTCTCTCCAGCGTTTCCTCGGATCTGTCTGCTCAGTAGCACTTAGTGAGAATACACTGGTG
>JAMWET010000914.1:0-42500 GCA_024036415.1 Prochilodus magdalenae
AGTCATAGTGGAAGTAGAGGGAGGTGTTTTCTAATAACTTGGTCCATTTGTGTGGAGAGTAGAAGGGCAGGTGTTTTCTACTAATAACCCTGGCCCAGTTTATTGGACAGTAGAAGGGGGTGTTTCTAATAAAGTGGCCGAGTTTTGTGAAGTAGAAGGTGGGTGTTTTCTAATAAAGTGGCCAGTGAGTGGAAGTAGAAGGAGGTGTTTTTCTAAGAAAAGTGGCCAGTTAGTGGAAAGAGAAGGAGGTGTTTCTAATAAAGTGGCCAGTTAGTGGCGTAGAAGGGAGGTGTTTACCTATAATTTGTGGCCAGTGATTGGAAGTAGAAGGGAGGTGTGCTTTCTAATAAAGTGGCCAGTTAGTGGAAGTAGCAGAAGGGAGGTGTTTCTATAAAAGTGGCCAGCTTAGTGGAAGTAGAAGGGAGGTGTTTCTAATAAAGTGGCCAGTTAGTGGAAGTAGAAGGGGGGTGTTTCTATATAAAGTGGCCAGTTAGTGGAAGTAGTAGAAAGGGTAGGTGTTTCTAATAAAGTGGCCAGTTAGTGGAAGTAGAAGGGAGGTGTTCTCAATAAAGTGGCCAGTGAGTGGAAGTAGAAGGGAGGTGTTTCTAATAAAAGTGGCCAGTTAGTGGAAGTAGAAGGGAGGGTTGTTTTAATAATAAAGTGGCCAGTTAGTGGTAGAAGTAGGAGGGAGGGTGTTTCTAATAAAGTGGCCAGTTAGTGGAAGTAGAAGTATTTCTATAGGTGTTCTAATAGAAAGTGGCCAGTTAGTGGAAGTAGAAGGGAGGTGTTTCTAATAAAGTGGCCAGTTAGCCAGTGGAAGTCAGAAGGTGAGGTGTTTCTAATAAAGGGCCAGTTAGTGGGAAGTAGAAGGGAGGTGTTTCTAATAAAGTGGCCAGTTAGTGGAGGTTAGTGGACAAGGAGGAGGTGTTTCTAAAAAAGTGGCCAGTATGTAAGTACAAGTAGGATAGGTAGTGAAGGTTTCGTGGAGGAGTTTCTAATAACGTTGCCAGTTGGTAGAAGTGTAGAAGGGAGGTGTTTCTAATAAAGTGGCCAGTTAGTGGTAGTAAAGTAGAAGGTGGTGTGTTTCTAATCCAGTGGTCCAGTTAGTGGAAGTAGAAGGAGGTGTTTCTAATAAAGTGGGCCAGTAAGTGGAAAGTAGAAAGGAGCTCGTTTTAATCTAAATAAAGTGGCCAGTTTAGTGGAAGTAGAAGGAGGTGTTTTCTACTAAAGTGGCCAGTTAGTGGAAGTAGAAGGGAGGTGTTTCTCAATAAAGTGGTTGGGCCAGTTAGTGGTAACGTAGAAGGGAATGGTGTTTCTAATAAAGTGGCCAGTTAGTGGAAATAGTGCAGAAGGGAGGTGTTTCTAATAAAGTGGCCAGTTAGTGGAAGTAGAGGCGTGAGGTGTTTCTAATAAAAGTGGCCACGTTAGCAATGGAAGAAGAGGGGAGGTGTTTGTTTCTAATAAAGTGGCCGTTAGTGGAAGTAGAAGCGGAGGTGTTTTTTCTATATAAAGTGGGCCAGTTAGTGGAAGTACAAGGGACGTGTTTCTAATAAAGTGGCCAGTTGGTGGAAGTAGAAGGGAAGTGTTTCTAATAAAGTGGCCAGTTAGTGAAAGTAGAAGGGAGGTGTTTCTAATAAATTGGCCAGTTAGGGGAAGTAGAGGGGAGGTGTTTCTAATAAAGTGGCCAGTTAGTGGAAGTAGAAAGGGGGTGTGTTCCTAATAAAGTGGCCAGTTCTATGGAAGTAGGAAAGGCCCCATGGATGTGTTTCTAATAAAGTGGCCAGTTAGTGGAAGTAGAAGGGAGGTGTTTCTAATAAAGTGGCCAGTTGATGGAAGTAGAGGGGAGGTGTTTCTAATAAAGTGGCCAGTTAGTGGAAGTAGAAGGGAGGTGTTTCAGAAGTTAGAAGCAGGTGAGTAATCAAAGACAGCACTCGAGGAACAACATGTTTTAGAGCGCTGCAATCAGCAACAAAGCGAATTAGCGAGTCTTTAATTAGAGTGCCTGTTCAGCTGTAGCACATTTCACTGCTCTGAGCAGAAAAGCTGGCTCGCTCATCAGGAGGCTTGCAGGTTAGCCTTTTTACTGTAGTTCCTGCAGTTTATCATTTAAATCAGTCCAGCATTGGTTTCCCTGATCGTCTGAAATCACATCCTTCCACACAAAGCTGAAGGCTGGGCCTGAGATAGAGGTCCACCCCAGGTCAGCTGATTACACATGCAGTACCAGCCACAGGTCTGGACCCACCAAATATGGAATAATGTAGTGGATAGTCACAAGAGTCCCCAGCGTAGCCCCCCAGCATAGCCCCCTGGGCTTTACACACCTTTTGCCTCCTCTTAAACACCTTAATGGGGTGCCACATGCAGGATTGTTCAGCAATACATAGACTGTAGTCTGTAGTTAACACTAATGTGGTGGACCCGTTGGGTAGGTGGAGCTGACAAAGTGGCCAGTGAGATGAAGTACATGGTGTTTCTAATAAAGTGGCCAACAAGGTGAAGTACATGGTGTTTCTAATAAAGTGGCCAGTTAGTGAAAATGCAAGGTGGGTGTTTCTAATAAAGTGACCAGTGACATTAAGTACATGGTAGCCACTTGGTGAAAATGCAAGGTGTGTGTTTCTAATAAATTGGCCAGTTAGTGGAAGCACAGCGTAGGTGTTTCTACTAAAGTTGCTAGTGAGATGAAGTACATGGTGGGTGTTTCTACTAAAGTTGCTAGTGAGATGAAGTACATGGTGGGTGTTTCCAATAAAGTGGCCAGCGACGTGAAGTACATGCTGTTTCTAATAAAGTGGCCAGTGAGATGAAAAACATGGTGGATGTTTCTAATTAAAGTGGCAGTTAGTGGAAGTTACAAGGTAGGTGTTTTCTAATTAAAGTGGCAGTTAGTGAAAGCACAAAGTAGGTGTTTTCTAATCAAGTGGCCAGTGAGTGGACGTACAGGGTGGGTGTTTCTAATAAAGTGGCCAGTTAGTGGAGTACCAAAATGGTAGGTGTTTTCTAATAAAGGTGGCCAGTTAGTGGAAGTACAAGGTAGGTGTTTCTAATAAAGTGGCCAGTGAGTGGAAAGTACAAGGTAGGTGTTTTTCTAATAAAGTGGCCAGTGAGTGGAAGTACAAAGGTAGGTGTTTCTATAAAAGTGGCCAGTTAGTGGAAGTACAAGGTAGGTGTTTCTAATAAAGTGGCCAGTTAGTGGACGTACAGGTGGGTGTGTTTCTAATAAAGTGGCCAGTTTAGTAAAGTTTCAAGGCAGTGTGTTTCTAATAAAGTGGCCGGGAGAATGAGCAGTAGGGTTAGGTTACTGATATCCATGTCTACCTAGAACTGATTGAACCTACTGAGCCCAGAGAGGGACCAGCTGTGCTGCACCTGCCTTCCCTTGGCCATACCCTACGATCGGAGATCTAAAGCTAGGGGGATATGTCTTTGAATAATGTGCCCTGGCATTTTTCCACCTCAGCCTTGCTCACATCGCCTGCGGCCAGTGAGAGAATCTCCCGAGGAGGTCCGGAGAAATGCCAAAATGTGATGTCAAGGTAACGTCTTAATGGAGGAGAATTAACTAGCAGTGAGCTTTTAGAGGCCGCCTGGTCTTCTGCATAGACCTGGTGGTCTCCGCCTCTCAGTCTTTAATAAACTACACCAGACAAATAATGGATTCCAATCAACACCCTGCATCCCGGATAGTCCGGGGGATAAATTGTCATTGCTTTGGTTTCGTCACCGGAGCGAGCCCACGATGCGATTGGTAATGACGTTTATTAGGACTTTCCTCTTGATATATATCTCTGTTGAATATGAGTTTTGTCAATTTGATTGATTTGCATTGTAAACTTGCAATCACTGTCTTATTATAACTGATGTTGATGGCGTTTATGTGACGGAAATGTGTGCCGAAGCTCTGTCAGAAACAGCATGCAGCTACATACCTCTGATTAACTTTCCAGCGTATTTTACGACGGCATGGCCTATTAAGCCGGCCGTAGTGGCGTAGCTTGACTTCGTTTTATTGTGTTATCTGGTTGATGTGTGTTCTGTGGTCTGGTGTTGACGGTGTGAGTGAAAAGTTGAAATGGATGGTGGTGTTTTCTATAGTGTATGTATTTCAGTGGGTCGCCGGGTCACTGGTGCTGTGCCGCTGATGAATTGGAGTGTTGGGAGGAATTGACAGATCTGAGTGTTGGGCTGTTGTGAGACTGAAGTATTTGGGTAATAATGATGGATTGGGTTTGGGTTGATGAACTGTATATAGATGGTGCCTAGAGTTGATGTAGTATGTTTGGATTGTGGGATTGTGTGTTGGGTTGGTATAATACATCTCATGGACCTGCGGCAATCTTTGATTCAGCGGTGTATTTGGATGGTGTGGTAGGTTGGTGTTCCTTATATGAATGGTGTATTGGGTTTATGTACTGGGTTTGGATTGTATGTGGTTGTGATTTGATTTGGATGGTGTGCTGGGATGATGTACTGTATTTGGTAGTGTGCTGGATTGGTGTACGGAATTTGGATGGTGTGTTGGATTCGAATGGGGTGTTGGATTGGTGTACCATATTTAAGTGGTGTGCTGAGATGCTGTATTGAATTTAGATGGTGTGTTGGGTTGGTGAACTGTATTTTGATGGTGTGCTGGATTGGTGTACAGAATTTGGATGGTCTGTTTGGTTGGTGTGTTGGATTGGTGTACCATATTTGTGTGGTGTGCTGAGATGCTATACTGAATTTGGATGGTGTGTTGGGTTGGTGAACTGTATTTTGATGGTGTGCTGGATTGGTGTACAGAATTTGGTTAGTGTGTTGGGTTGGTGAACTGTATTTGGATGGTGTGTTGGGTTGGTGTACTGTATTTGGATAGTGCACTAGATTGGTGTACAGAATTTGGATGGTGTGTTGAGTTGGTGTACAGACTTTGAATGGTGTGTTGGGTTGGTGTACAGAATTTGGCTGGTGTGTTGGGTTGGTGAACTGTATTTGAATGGTGTGCTAGAATGGGGTATTGGATTTGGATAATGTGTTGGATTGGTGTGTTGGATTTGAATGGGGTGTTGGATTGGTGTACCATATTTGAGTGGTGTGCTGAGATGCTATACTGAATTTGGATGGTGTGTTGGGTTGGTGAACTGTATTTTGATGGTGTGCTAGATTGGTGTACAGAATTTGGTTAGTGTGTTGGGTTGGTGAACTGTATTTGAATGGTGTGCTAGACTGGGGTATTGTAGTTGGATAGTGTGCTGGATTGGTGTACAGAATTTGGTTGGTGTGTTGGGTTGGTGAACTGTATTTGATCGGTGTGTTAGACTGGGGTATTGTATTTGGATGGTGTGCTGGATTGGTGTACCATATTTGAGTGTGTTGTGCTGAGATGCTATACTGAATTTTTGATGGTGTGTGTTTGGTTTGTGTGTGTTGTATAGGTGGATGGCATATTCTATTGGGTGAGCTTATTTTGGATGGTGTACTAGACTGGGGTAGTGTATTTCGAAGGTGTGTTGGTCTGGTGTACTGTATGTGGATGTTGTGTTGGAATGGGGTGTGATATAGAAATTGTGTACTGGGAG
This sequence comes from Prochilodus magdalenae, assembly GCA_024036415.1. Taxonomy (NCBI): domain Eukaryota; kingdom Metazoa; phylum Chordata; class Actinopteri; order Characiformes; family Prochilodontidae; genus Prochilodus; species Prochilodus magdalenae. Next base: position 5,562 of record JAMWET010000914.1, read on the forward strand.
GATGTACTGCACTTGGCTCGTGTGTTGGGTTGGTACTGAATTTGATGTTGTGGGTAATGTACTTTATTTATTTGCTATGTTGTGCTGTAAACTGTATTTCAGTGGTGTGCTGGGTCTATGCTTCCTATTTGGATGGTGTGTTGGGTTGATTTGGGGTTGGATTTGGTGCACTATGCTAATTTTCTAGATTGTGTTGTATACTGTATGTTGAAGGTATGTCGAGTTGGGCATTTATTGAATGTATTTGGAAAATGTTTTTAGCTGATGGTCCATATTTGAAAATTGTGTTGGGTTGGTCTACCCTACTTGGAGCTTGATTGATGTACTGGTTGGGATGGTGTCTTGGGCCGATATGCTCCATCTGGAAGGCGTGTTGAGTTTACATACTCTAACTAGATGCCATTTCGGTTGGTGTACCCTACTTAGATGGTGAGCTGGGTTGATGTACAATATTGGGATGGTGTCTTGGGCCGATACGCTCCATCTGGAAGGCGTGTTGAGTTTACATACTCTAACTAGATGCCATTTGGGTTGGTGTACCCTACTTAGATGGTGAGCTGGGTTGATGTACAATATTGGGATGGTTATTGGGATGGTATCTTGGGCCGATACGCTCCATTTGGAAGGCATGTTGAGTTTACATACTCTAACTAGATGCCATTTGGGTTGGTGTACCCTACTTAGATGGTGAGCTGGGTTGATATACAATATTGGGATGGTTATTGGGATGGTGTCTTGGGCCGATATGCTCCAATTGGAAGGCATGTTGAGTTTACATACTCTAACTAGATGCCATTTGAGTTGGTGTACCCTACTTAGATGGTGAGCTGGGTTGATGTACAATATTGGGGTGGTTATTGGGATGGTGTCTTGGGGCGCAATGCTCCATCTGGAAGGCGTGTTGAGTTTACATACGCTAACTAGATGCCATGTGGGTTGGCGTACCCTACTTAGATGGTGAGCTGGGTTGATGTACAATATTGGGATGGTGTCTTGGGACAATGAGCTCCATCTGGAAGGCGTGTTGAGTTTACATACTCTAACTAGATGCCATGTGGGTTGGCGTACCCTACTTAGATGGTGAGCTGGGTTGATGTATAATATTGGGATGGTTGTTGGGATGGTGTCTTGGGACGCAATGCTCTATCTGAAAGGTGTGTTGAGTTTACATACTCTAATTAGATGCCATGTGGGTTGGCGTACCCTACTTAGATGGTGAGCTGAGTTGATGTACGATATTGGGATGGTTATTGGGATGGTGTCTTGGGCCGATACGCTCCATCTGGAAGGCGTGTTGAGTTTACATACTCTAACTAGATGCCATGTGGGTTGGCGTACCCTACTTAGATGGTGAGCTGGGTTGATGTATAATATTGGGATGGTTGTTGGGATGGTGTCTTGGGACGCAATGCTCCATCTGGAAGGCGTGTTGAGTTTACATACTCTAACTAGATGCCATTTGGGTTGGTGTACCCTACTTAGATGGTGAGCTGGGTTGATGTACAATATTGGGATGGTGTCTTGGGGCGCAATGCTCCATCTGGAAGGCGTGTTGAGTTTACATACTCTAACTAGATGCCATGTGGGTTGGTGTACCCTACTTATGGATGGTAGGGAGCTGGGTTGAATGTACAATATTGGAAGGCGTGTTGAGTTTACATACTTGTGATTGTTAGTTGGTTTTCCGCCTGCAGCTTAATTTATGGCATGCATGTACATAGACATAATGTTTGCTTAGCCTTCTGGCTCTGCAATGTGATAGATGTTAGGAGATATGACTAATGAGCGGAAGAAATCAAAATCTCCGCTCTGAATCTAAGTGGTGCAGTAGCTGAGTCTCTGTAGCTGCTTGTAAAACTACCGGTTCTCTCTCATACACACACATCCTCCATGTTCTCAGAAAACGTAGGGGGTCCCCAGAGGGGTTTCATCCTTGGCTCCATCTGGGGTTGTGTGTCTACAACATCCCAGTGGACCTGTGTGTAAGATGGCCTGTCATACATTTCATCTCTCTCTCTCTCTCTCTCTCTCTCTCTACCTCTCGCTCCCTCTCTCATACCATACCTGTCCTTCACTTGGACAGACAGCAGCGTGGGCTCTCTCAGCAGCAGGGAAATCCTCCATCTGTCGGAAGGTGTCACAACACACTGAGCTGTTCCGCCACCCCAGCTTATCGCATGTGCTGACCTTGTTTGTTAAATCAGAAGGCATGTAAGTGGAACATTAACATACATTATGGCAGCTTAATGGAGTTTTCAAAGAGAGGCGGCTGACTGAGTGCCTAGTACGTTCTTCGGAAACTGTCGAGTGGAGGCTGCCTTCGTAGGGACATCAAGATCATAGCACTGAATAAACACTGAGTGTGAAAGGACCAAGGCAATTTTAAGCAATACTGATGGCATTCCCAAATGCTTACCTGATTGACCCAACAGCCATGATTGTGGACGTTCAGCCAGCAGTGATGTCCTCCGTGAGTCATCCTGCACGACACCGGACTACATGCACACAGACCGTTACCACGACTGCCCTTTACGTGTCGTCATGGAGTCATGGAGTGACTAAGAATGGCAGCGGGTCATCTTCAGTGACGAGTCCCGCTTTAGTCTTGGTGGAGACGCCCAACGAACCCGTGTGTGGAGGCACCGTGGTCAGCCCCAAGATGAACGGTTTGCTATCACACGTCCAGAAGACCTGGTGTCTCTCCACCTCCACCCCTACCGCACCATCTCCAGGAACTGTGTGAGGATGTTCAAGCTGCATGGGATGGGTTAACACAGGACACCATTAGGAACCTCTACAGCTCCATACCGAGACGTCTGGCGTGTTGGGTTAGCAAACACGGCGGCCCGACGCCATACTGAGAGACAGACTTCTGTAGGTGTAGCTCAATAAATATTGATCATATCAGTCTAAATTTATCATCAGTTATTGATCCTGGTCACCATTTAGCCCTTAGTCTCCATTAGGACCACTGGTGTTTGACAGTGCTGGACGTATATATGGAATGCATGCCAGCCAGGCAAAGCGGAACCTATAGGCTGTTTGGTATTCCCATCGTGATTCCATAAAGCCTCAAGACCTCTCGGCTTCTCAGACACATGTCCTTATCCTGCCTGGCTGTGTTTAACCTGGCCAGGTCGAACGCCCTCTCGTCTACGTCTGTAATGATGCTTGTTCATGCCAGCCTTCTGTTTCTGATCTAGAGGCTGATCCCGGAGTGTCTGAAGCCGAGCTGCTGGCTGTAAGCCACGGTTGGACACGTCTATGAAAATAGGGTGCTGGAATTCCCCCTCCACACGGGGGAATCTCAAGGATTGCCAGCCTTGTCACTGCTTAATGAGCCATGATGGCGACTGCATTATGGGTAATTAGTTTTGCAAGAGGCACGTGTCAACTTAGGTAGAATGGAAGTAGAGGAGATGGATTGGGTGAGTAATTGCAACGACACGAGCGGTATTCAGATTTGATCCATCACGTGGGCCCCGGGGCGGATCCTCGGTCCCAACAGCTAATGCATCATAACTCTACAGTGAGGTACACCAGGCAGTGTCTGTGCTATGCTGTAGGGGCGATATAGGTGCTCTTTGCAGCATGGAGGCAGAATGGATTTTTTGTTGGTTTGATTCATGATGAGCATAAATCTGAGCATTGTTGATTGTGGGGTGGTGATTCAATTCGAGGGTCAACAGCTAGGGTGATTGGGCGTGATTGGTAAGTGAGGCTTTCCCAGCCTTTCATACATCAAGGAATGGCTAGAACAGTCTGAGTGTGAGGAATTGCAGGGCTTGCTGGAATAGATAGAATGGGCATGATCTTCATCTGCATACATTTGTCTAATGGAGGTATTAACGGAGTAAGACACTACTCATGGCAAGCCTCCATCCTAGCGCCTCCATGAATGAGATAATGCCCATATATTGAAAGCCCTGGAACCCCTCCAAATATTCCATCTCAGGTACTTCCAGGCTTCACACTGCTCGTAACCGCAATACCATAGATTTCTGGATCACTGGATCTCAATGGGAAACCTCTGGCCGAAAACTGCCCTTCAACCTCCCCATCCGTATGCCGTAACAGAAGGCATTCTTAATGATTAAATTTGATGGGAAGCTGGCACATGTGCAGAGTTGATTTCTGAGAGGAACCCTTGTTACGTACGCATCTGATTGCATAACGTCCCTCAAAAACACGGCCAGCCCACCCTCTCCCTCCCTCCTCAAGCCCGCACCAGCACTTACACTCTGATGGTGGAGATTTTATTGGGCCGTTTGGATTTCTTGGTCTACACCGCCCCCTAGTGGCGGCTTACAGTTAGTGGCCTTTCTACTTCTGTAGAGATTGTCGTTCTGTTTGCAGTGTGACTGAGGTGTTGCACTGGGGTAGGTGTGGAAAAGCAAACCAAAGGTGGGTCTAAGGTGCCACTTTATTAGAAACACCTACCTTGGACTTCAATTAAATGGCCACTTTATTAGAAACACCTACCTTGGACTTCCATTAACTTCATTAAATGGCCACTTTGTATTAGAAACACTTACCTTGGACTTCCATTAAATGGCCACTTATAATAGAACACCTACCTTGGACTTCCATTAAATGGCCACTTTATTAGAACACCTACCTTGGACTTCTATAAATGGCCACTTATTAGAAACACCTGCGCTTGGACTTTCCATTTATTGGCCACTTTATTAGAAACCCCTACCTTGGACTTCCAATAAATGGCGCACTTTATTAGAAACACCTACCTTGGATTTCAATTAAATGGCCACTTTATTAGAAACACCTACCTTGGACTTCAAAAATGGCCACTTTATTGAAACACCTACCTTGGACTTCCATTAAATGGCCACTTTATTAGAAACACCTACCTTGTACTTCCATTTATTGGCCACTTTATTAGAAACACCTACCTTGGATTTCCATTAAATGGCCACTTTATTAGAAACACCTACCTTGGACTTCCATTAAATGGCCACTTTATTAGAAACACCTACCTTGGATTTCCATTAAATGGCCACTTTATTAGAAACACCTACCTTGGAATTCTATTAAATGGCCACTTTATTTGAAACACCTGCCTTGGACTTCCAATAAATGGCCACTTTACTAGAAACACCTACCTTGGACTTCCAATAAATGGCCACTGTATTAGAAACACCTACCTTGGACTTCCATTTAATGGCCACTTTATTAGAAACACCTGCCTTGGACTTCCATTTATTGGCCACTTTATTAGAAAAACCACCTACCTGTACTTCCATTTTAAATGGTCCACTTTATTAGAAACACCTACCTTGGACTTCCATTAAATGGCCACTTTATTAGAAACACCTACCTTGGACTTCCATTAAATGGCCACTTTATTAGTAACACCTACCCTGGATTTCCATTAAATGGCCACTTTATTAGAAACACCTACGTTGGAATTCCAATAAATGGCCACTTTATTAGAAACACCTACCTTGGACTTCCATTAAATGGCCACTTTATTAGAAACACCTACCTTGGACTTCCATTAAATGGCCACTTTATTAGAAACACCTACCTTGGACCTCTATTAAATGGCCACTTTATTAGAAACACCTGCCTTGGACTTCCAATAAATGGCCACTTTGTTAGAAACACCTACCTTGTACTTCCATTTATTGGCCACTTTTATTAGAGAAACAACACTACCTTGGACTTTCCATTTAATGGCCACTTTTTAGAAACACACTACCTTGGATTTCCATTAAATGACCACTTTATTAGAAACACATACCTTGGAATTTCTACTTAAATGGCCACTTTATTAGAAACACCTGCCTTGGACTTCCATTAAATGGCCACATTTATTAGAAACACCTGCATTGGACTTCCATTTAAATGGCCACTTTATTAGCAAACACCTACCTTGGAATTCTATTAATGGCCACTTTATTTGAAACACCCTGACTTGGACTTCCAATAAATGGCCACTTTATTAGAAAACACCTACCTTGTACTTCCATTAAATGGCCACTTATTAGAAACACCTACCCTGGACTTCCATTTGATGGCCACTTTATTAGAAAACACCTACCTTGGACTTTCCATTAAATGGCCACTTTCTTAGAAACAACCTACACTGGATTTCCATTAAATGGCCACTTTATTAGAAACACCTACCTTGGAATCTATTAAATGGCCACTTTATTTGAAACACCTGCCTTGGACTTCCAATAAATGGCCACTTTATTGAGAAACACCTACCTTGTACTTCCCATTAAATGGCCACTTTATTAGAAACACCTACCTTGGACTTCCATTAAATGGCCCTTTTATAGAAACACCTACCTTGGATTTCCATTTAATGGCCACTTTATTAGAAAACACCTGCCTTGGACTTCCAGTTATTGGGCCACTTTATTAGAAAACACCTACCTTGTACTTCCCATTAAATGGCCACTGTAATTAGAAACACCTACCTTGGACTTCCCATTAAATGGCCACTTTATTAGAACACCTACCTTGGACTTCCATTAAACTCGCCACCGTTATTCGAAACACCAAGATTAGGCATCCACTAACTGTCCACTTTATTAGAAACCACCTACCTTATACTTTTACCACCTGGCCCCTTTATTAGAAACACCCACCCTGTGCTTTGCCACACTGGCCACTTTATTAGAAACACTAACTTTGTAGTGCTGCTAATTGGACACATACATGTTGGTTTACTGTTTGCAGTCATTTTGAGAATCAAAAAATTCCCATCCATGGTTGGTAGATAGAATCGGGAGGATATGCCATATTCCATTATTCAAGCTGTGCAGGATGTTTTCTCTTTTTTTTTTTTGAGGCCCTACTTTATAACAACTGCATAAAGCACTGAATAACAAGTCCAAGGCAATACTGAATTTAGTATGAACTGTAGACGTTGTAATAGATGTAGAAATACACTAGGTACGAATATAATTCACACTTTCTAAAACATCTTGTGGTATCTTGGAATCACCGTGGTAAACATTATCATAAAATCACAGAAGTGTTGCCTTTATAAATATCTTTCTCAGTGCTTTATGCTTGTGTTATGAGGTCATAGGTCCCATTTAAAGTGTTTACTGCTTCCCCTTTTTTCATTTACCAAAGGTCATTTTGATAGAGGTTTGGGTCCGGTGATTATTGCTGCCCATCACTTTTCCATTGTCATTCTCCAATGGCTGGAAAAAACTAACTTATGTCTCTCAATCGAAAAAAAAATTGAAAGACATGATATTGTTCTTACCCTGTTTCTGCAGTACATCACCCCGGCATTGACCACAACCCTTACAATTGACCAGCGTCTGGCTCTGATCATGAACTCTATCTATGGGTCAGCTCCACTGTGCAGTTACTCCGTCCTGGACTAATCAGACTGGATCTAATCAGGACTGGATCTAATGAGACTGGATCTAATGAGGACTGGGTTCTAATAGATGTTCTAGTCTCCTCCTCCCGGTTAGTTTCTCTTCATCCGAGTTCGACCTGAGGAGGTTGGGCTCCTCGCCTTGAGCCTGGTTCCTCTCTAGGTTTCTTCCTTACTCAAGGCAGTTTTTCACTCGCCACTGTTGCCTCGATGGCTTGCTCACGGGGGGGGCTTGGACCCAGTACCCCCCCACTGCCTGTACTCCCACTGGGAAGTACTTTTAAAAAACATTGCTGTAAGGGATTTATTGTGTTTCAGCCTTTACAAGGTGCATGGATAAAGTCAGGTACCGATGTTTGGATGATTAAACCCTATCACTCCAGCTCATCCAGAGGTGTTGATGGAGCTCCATTACTCCAGAGCCCTATAGCCCATTGTGGGGGACCTTTATAGGCCTCTATGCAGTGCCTGTCATTGGGGGCGGTGGGGACCTAAGGCTCAAGTGCCGCCCGTCTCCAGAACTTCATGTGTTTTGCTCCAGTAACTGGATGTAACTCATTCTAGGAAGACTTTTGAAACAATTGCTGTGAGCATAAGAGAGTTGATTGCATTCTGGTGTTTAGAAGGAGCTTGAGAGAGGGTCTGGTACTGCTTGTGCTGTAGAATTACTCCGACTCATCCATAGAGGTATTGGATAGATAGATAGATAGATAGTAGATAAATAGATTGGGGTGTGTGTGACGCGTGTATAAGATAGATAGATACTGTAGGTAGATAGATAGATAGTAGATAGATAGATAATAAGAGATAGTGAGAGTGTGCAGTATTAGATACTGTAGTATCGTAGATAGATGGATAGATAGATAGATAGATAAGATAGAATAGATAGATAGAGAGGATACTTTATTGAATTCCGAGAGGTATTCCATACCTCTGGTGATCAGGAATAAAGTAATCTATCCTATCTATCATATCTTATCTATCTATCTATCTATCTATCTATCTATCTATCTATCTACAGTAATCTATCTATCTATCTATCTATCTATCTATCTATCTATCTATCTATCTATCTACCCTACATTATCTATCAGGGTCTACCTACAGTAGCTATCTCTCTATCGTAGCATATCATACTATCTATCTGTCTGGCCAATACCTCTAGGATTAGTTGGAGTAACTTCTTATTCAACATCAGTACCAGACCTCTCTCAAGCTCTTCTAAACACAGGTGTTAGATGCCGAGGATGCTCACAGCATTGGTTCGAAAGTCTTCCTAGAAGAGTACATCCAGTTTACTGGAGCAACACATGAGGTTCTGGAGACCTCACGCACTTGAGCCTGTAGGTCCCCCTGCCCAATGCCAGGCGCGGTGGGAGAGTCATAGAGGCCTATCAAGGTCCCCGCCAATGGGCTAATAGGGCTCTGGGAGTAATTGGAGCTCCATCCACCCCTCTGGATTGAGCTGGAGTGATAGGTTAAATCATCAGACATCGGGTACTGACTTTATCCATGCACTTGTAAGGCTAACACAAATTAAATTCCTTGACACCTGTGTTTCAAAGTCTTCCCAGTGGAGTACAGGCAGTGGGGGGTACTGTGTTCCAAGCCCCCCGTGGCAAGCAGAGGCAACAGGGGGGGAAAAAACTGCCTTGAGTAAGGAAGAAACCTAAAGTGGGGTGAACCAGGCTCAAGGGAGGACCCAACCTCCTCAGGTCGAACTCGGATGAAGAGAACTAACGCGTGTAGGCGGAGCCTGAGGGACAGGTCTATTAGAACCAGTCTCATTAGATCCAGTATCATTCGATCCGGTCGTGATTTAGATCCGGGTGTCTGATTCAGTCCAGGGCGGAGTAACTGGCAGCAGGTGGAGCTGACCCATAGATAGATGTTCATGATCAGAGCCGACGCTGTTCATTGTAGATGGTTGTGGTCATCCGGGTGATGTACTGCTGGAACAGGGTTAGAACAATAGCATGTATTTCATTTTTTTTTTTCGATTTGAGAGACATAACGTTCGGTTTGTTTTTCCAGGCCATTGGAGAAATGACAATGGAAAAGTGATGGGGCAAAGCATAAGATCACCGGACCCAAACCTATATCACGCTGAACCTTTGGTAAATGAAAAAGGGAAGCAGTAACAACCCATTTAAATGGGACTATGACTTCAATAAACACAAGCCATAAGCACTGAGGCACGCGAGTGCGTGCGTGGTGTGCGGGAGAAGCAACACTGTCTGTAGTGTTGATACTTTTACCAACGTGGGTTGCCAAGATACCACAAGATGTTGTTTTAAAAGTGAATTGATATTTCGTACCGTAGGTGTATTTCCTACATCTATTAAAGTGCTACATTCATACTAAATTCAGTATTGCCTTGGACTTGATATTCTTCAGTGCTTATGCATGTGGTTGAAAAGTAGCCTCAAAAATAAAAAATGAAAAACATCTGCACAGCTTGACTGAATGGAATATGGCATATCCTCCTATTCTAACCAGCGCATTATGGAATGGATCTAAAATGACGGCAACCAGTACAACACATGTAGTGGCCAATTAACCGCACTACAAAGTTAGTGTTTCTACTAGGTGTGTGTGCGCAGTGTGGCAAAAGCCAGGGTGGGTGTGGTCTAATAAAGGGGCCAGGTGGTAAAAGTATAAGGTAGGTGGGTTTCTGGGGTGGCGCGTGGTTGTCGCGTGGTATGGATCCTAATCTTGGTGTTTCGAATGAGCGTGTGCGAGTTAATGGAAGTGTCGCGGAAGGTAGGTGGGTGTGGTGGTTCTAGTAAAGTGGCCGATTTAATGGGAAGGTCCGCGAGAGGTAGGGGGGTGTGTTGGTCTTAATACAGGGGTAAGGGCCCTGTAATGGAAGTGACAAGGTGGGATGTGTTTCTAGATAAAGTGGGCCAATAACCGGAAGTCCAAGGCAGTTGTATTCTAAATAAAGTTGGCCATTAAATGGAACTCCCGAAGGGTAGGTGTTTCTAATAAAGTGGCACCATTTGATGAAGTCCAAGGTAGGTTTTTCTAATGAAAGTGACCATTTAAATGAGTACAATGTAGTTTGGTGGGTGCGGTAGAAGTGGCCATTTATTGGAAGTCCAAGGCGGTGTGTTTTCGAAATAAAAGTTGGCAATTTAATAGAATTCCAAGGTATGTGTTTCTAATAAAGTGGCCATTTAATGGAAATCCAAGGTAGGTTGTGTCTAATAAAGTGGGCCGACTGTGTGTCTGTGTGAAGTCCCCAAGGTAGGTTGTTTCTTAATAGTGCCATCCAAATGGAAGTCCCCAGGGTAGGTGTTTCTAATAAAGTGGCCATTTAATGGAAGTACAAGGTAGGTGTTTTCTAATGAAAGTGGCACCATTTATTGGGAGAGTCCAAGTTCACAGGTTGTGTGGTGTGCAAGTAAAGTGGCCCTTTAATATGAGATTGCCGCAGGTTATGTGTTTGTTCAATAAAGTGGCCACATTTAATGAAGTCCAGATGCAGGTGTTTCTACTAAAGTTGGCCATTTAATGGAAGTGCCAGCGTTGGGAGGTGTTTTCTAATAAAGTGGCCATTTAATAGAATTCCAAGGTAGGTGTGTTCTAATAGTCGAGTGGGTCACTTGTAATGGAAATCCCAAGGTAGGTGTTTCTGTGGGGGGATGGCCCCCCCCATTTAAATGAAGTCCAAGGTAGGTGTTTTTCACGCGTGCGCGGTGCCAAGAATGGGAAGTACCAAGGTAGGTGTTTTCTAGTAAAGTGGCCCATTTTATTTGGAAGTCCAAGGCAGGTGTTTCTAAATCAAGTGGCCAATAATGTATGAGAGGTCCAGAGGGTAGGTGTTTCTAATAAATGGCGCCATATTAACTGTAAGTCGCACGGTAGGTGTTTACGAATAAAAGTGGCCATTTAATGGAAGTCCAAGGTAGGTGTTTCCTATAAAGTGGCCATTTATTGGAATTAGCAGGGCTGTAAGGTGTTTCTAATAAAGTGGGACCATTTATTGGAAACCCAGGGTAGGTGTTTAGCTATAAAGGTGGCCATTTAATGGAAGTCCAAGGTCTGTGTGTGTGTCTAATAAAGTGGCCATTTTAATGGAGAGTCCCAGGTAGTGGTTTCTAATGAAAGTGGCCATTTAATGGAAGTACAGGAAGGTAAGGTGTTTCTAATAAAGTTGCCAAGAAATGGAAGGCCAAGGCAGTGTTTCTTAAGGAAATTAAAGTGGCCGTAATGGAAGTCCAGTTAGGGTGTTTTCTTAATACAGTGGCCATTTATTGGAAGTCCAGTAGGTGGTTTTCTAGTAAAGTGGCGCATTTATTGGAAGTCCAAGGCAGGTTGTTTGTGTGAGGTCACAAATAAAGTGGCCATTTAATGGAATTCCAAGGTATGTGGTTGTTCTAATAAGTGGGTAGCCATTTAATGGAAATCCAAGGTAGTTAGTGTTTCTAAGAAAGTGTGCCCACATTTTTTAATGGGAAGTACCAAGGTAGGTGTTTTTTCTAATACAGTGGCCATTATAATGGACATCCACGTATGTGTTTTGCTGTAATAAAGTGGCCAAGTAAATGGGAAGTCCAAGGTAGGGTGTTTCTAAATAAAGTGGCCATTTAAATGGGAAGTCCCAAGGTAGGTTGTTTTCTAATAAAGTGGCCATTTGTTGGGAATCCACAAGTAGGTGTTTCTAATAAAGTGGCCATTTAATTGAATCCCAAGGTAGGTAGTTTTCTAATAAAAGTGGCCATTTATGTTGAGAGTCCAGTGTAGGGGTTTCCTAATAAAGTGGGCCATAAAGTGAAGTCCAAGGGCAGGTTGTTTCTAATAAAGTGGGGCCATTGTCGCTGCGTGCGTGTCCAAGGTAGGTGTTTCTAATAAAAGTGGCCCATGTTAATGGAAGTCCAAGGTAGTGGGTTTCTAATAAGATGGCCGATTTAATGGAATGTGCCAAGGTAAGTGTTTTCTAATAAAGTGGCCATTTAATGGGAAGTCCAGGTAGGTGTGTTTCTAAAAATGGCCATTTAATAGAAGTCAACAAGTTATGGTGTTTCTAATAAAGTGGCACCTTAGACCCCCTTTTTGTGTTTGCTTTTCCACACCTACCACCAGTGGGCAACACCGTCGGTCACACTGCAAGACAGAACGACAAATCTCTACTCGTGAGTAGAAGGCCACTAATGTAAGCCGCCAACTAGGGGGCGGTTGTCGAACCAAGAAATCCAACGGGCCCCAATAAATTCTCCACCAGTCAGAGTGTAAGTGCTGGTGCGGGCTTTGAGATGAGGGAAGGGGAGGGGGGCTGGCCGTGTGTGTTTGAGGACGTTTATGCAATCAGATGCGTACGGTAAACAAAGGGTTCCTCTCAGAAATCACTCTAGCACATGTGTGCCAGCTTCCCATCAGAATTTAATCCATATAGAAAATGCCTTCTGTACGCGGCATAGCGGATTGGGGAGGTTTGAAGGGGCATGTTTTCGGCAGAGGTTCCCATTGAGATCCAGTGATCCAGAAATCTGGTATTGCGGTTTCCGGGCATGTGAAGCCTGGAAGTACCTGAGATGATATGTTTGGAGGGGTTCCAGTGTGTGCTGGGTTCCTATATGGGGACATTATCTCATTCATGGAGGCTAGATGGAGGCTTGGCAATGAGTAGTGTCTCTCCCGTTAATACCCTCCATTAGACAGTATGCGATTTTTTTTTTTGTTTTTTTTGTTTTTTGTGGAAAAGATCATGCCGGATTTATCTAGTAGGTGCCAGCAGCACCTGCAATTCCTCACCTCAGCTGTTCAGGGCGCTGGTCCTTGATGTGAGAAGGCTGAAAGCCTCACTTACCTATCACCCACAATCCCCGCGTGGCTGTTGACCCTCGGAATGACGGTGCGAAAACCCCACAATCAACAGTGCTCAGATTTATGCTCATCATGAATCACAACCACAATCCCATTCCTGCCGGTGCGTTGCTTCCGGGGAGCACCATATCGGCCCCCTACAGCATAGCACAGACCCTGCCTGGGTGTCCTCACTGACTGTAGGTTTTGACTCGCATTGTGGTTGGGACTCGGGGATTCCGCCCCGGGGCCACGTGATGGAATCAAACATGAATACCGCTTCGTGTCGTTGCAATTACTCAGCCCAATCCATCTCCCTCCTACTTCCAGTACCTATGACACCGTGCCCTTGCAAACTACATTACCCGGAATGCAGTCGCCATCATGGCTCATTGAGTGCGACGTGGACCAGGGCTGGCAAATCCTTTATATTCCCCCGTTTGGGAAGGGGGAATTCCAGCACCCTATTTTTCAATAGACGTGTCCCAACCGTGGCTTACAGCCAGCAGCTCGGCTTCAGACACTCACGGGATCAACCTCTAGATCAGAAACAGAAGGCTGGCATGAACAAGCATCATTATAACAGACGTAGACGCGCAGAGGGGCGTTCGAACCTGCCAGGTTAAACACAGCCAGGCAGGATAAGGACATGGGGTGTCTGAGAAGCCGAGAGGTCTTGAGGCTTTATGGAATCACGATGGGAATACCAAACAGCCTATAGGTTTCCGCTTTGGCCTGGCTGGCATGCATTCCATATATACGTCCAGCACTGTCAACAAACCAGTGGTCCTAATGAGACTAAGGGCTAAATGGTGACCAGGATCACAATAACTGATGATAAATTTTAGACTGATATGATCCATATTTATTGAGCTACACCTACAGAAGTCTGTCTCTCAGTATGGCGTCGGGCCGCCGTGTTTGCTAACCCAACAACCCGCCAGACGACGTCTGAGTATGGAGCTGTAGGAGGGTTCCTAATGGTGTCCTGTGTTAACCCATCCCATGCAGCTTGAACATCCCTCACACAGTTCCTGGAGATGAGTGCGGTAGGGGTGGGAGGTGGAGAGACACCAGGTCTTCTGGACGTGGTGATAGCAACCGTTTCATCTTGGGGCTGGGACCACGGTGCCTCCACACACTGGGTTCGTTGGGCGTCTCCAGACCAAGACTAAAGCTGGACTCGTTCACTGAAGATGACCCGCTGCCCCATTCTTAGTCACTCCATGACTCCATGACGACACGTAAAGGGCAGTCGTGGTAAACGGTCCTGTGTGCATGTAGTCCGTGTCGTGCAGGGATGACTCACGGAGGACATCACTGCTGGCTTGAACGTCCACAATCTGGCTGTTGGGTCATATCAGGTAAGCATTTGGGAATGGCCAGGATATTGCTTCTTGCCTTGTCCCCCTTTCACACTCAGTGTTTATTCAGTGCTATGATCTTGATGTCCCTACGAAGGCAGCCTCCACTCGACAGTTTCCGAAGAACGTACTAGGCACTCAGTCAGCCGCCTCTCTTTGAAAACTCCATTAAGCTGCCATAATGTATGTTAATGTTCCACTTACATGCCTTCTGATTTAACAACAAGGTTCAGCACTGCGATAAGCTGGGGGGGCGGAACAGCTCAGTGGTGGTTGTGACACCTTCCGACAGATGGAGGATTTCCCTGCTGCTGAGAGAGCCCACGCTGCTGTCTGTCCAAGTGAAGGACAGGTAGGGTATGAGAAGGGAGCGAGAGGGTTAGAGAGAGAGAGAGAGAGAGAGAGCAGAAATGAAATGTCATGACAGGCCATCTTACACACAGGTGCCCACTGGGATGTTGTAGACACACAACCCCCGATGGAGCCAAGGATGAAACCCCTCTGGGGACCCCCACTACGTGTTTTTCTGAGGAACATGGAGGATGTGTGTGTATGGAGAGAAACCGGTAGTTTTACAAGCAGCTACAGAGACTCAGCTACTGCACCACTTAGATTCAGAGCGGAGATTTTGATTTCTTCCGCTCATTAGTCATATCTCCTAACATCTATCACATTGCAGAGCCAGAAGGCTAAGCAAACATTATGTCTATGTACATGCATGCCATAAATTAAGCTGCAGGCGGAAAACCAACTAACAATCACAAGTATGTAAACTCAACACGCCTTCCAATATTGTACATCAACCCAGCTTACCATCTAAGTAGGGTACACCAACCCACATGGCATCTAGTTAGAGTATGTAAACTCAACACGCCTTCCAGATGGAGCATTGCGCCCCAAGACACCATCCCAATATTGTACATCAACCCAGCTCACCATCTAAGTAGGGTACACCAACCCAAATGGCATCTAGTTAGAGTATGTAAACTCAACACGCCTTCCAGATGGAGCATTGCGTCCCAAGACACCATCCCAACAACCATCCCAATATTATACATCAACCCAGCTCACCATCTAAGTAGGGTACGCCAACCCACATGGCATCTAGTTAGAGTATGTAAACTCAACACGCCTTCCAGATGGAGCGTATCGGCCCAAGACACCATCCCAATAACCATCCCAATATCGTACATCAACTCAGCTCACCATCTAAGTAGGGTACGCCAACCCACATGGCATCTAATTAGAGTATGTAAACTCAACACACCTTTCAGATAGAGCATTGCGTCCCAAGACACCATCCCAACAACCATCCCAATATTATACATCAACCCAGCTCACCATCTAAGTAGGGTACGCCAACCCACATGGCATCTAGTTAGAGTATGTAAACTCAACACGCCTTCCAGATGGAGCTCATTGTCCCAAGACACCATCCCAATATTGTACATCAACCCAGCTCACCATCTAAGTAGGGTACGCCAACCCACATGGCATCTAGTTAGCGTATGTAAACTCAACACGCCTTCCAGATGGAGCATTGCGCCCCAAGACACCATCCCAATAACCACCCCAATATTGTACATCAACCCAGCTCACCATCTAAGTAGGGTACACCAACTCAAATGGCATCTAGTTAGAGTATGTAAACTCAACATGCCTTCCAATTGGAGCATATCGGCCCAAGACACCATCCCAATAACCATCCCAATATTGTATATCAACCCAGCTCACCATCTAAGTAGGGTACACCAACCCAAATGGCATCTAGTTAGAGTATGTAAACTCAACATGCCTTCCAAATGGAGCGTATCGGCCCAAGATACCATCCCAATAACCATCCCAATATTGTACATCAACCAGCTCCACCCATCTAAGTAGGGTACAAACCAAACCCAAATCGGCATCTAGTTAGAGAGTAATGTAAACTCAACACGCCTTCCAGAATGGATCGTGTTTATCGGCCCAAGACACCATCCCAATATTGTACATCAACCCAGCTCACCATCTAAGTAGGGTACACCAACCGAAATGGCATCTAGTTAGAGTATGTAAACTCAACACGCCTTCCAGATGGAGCATATCGGCCCAAGACACCATCCCAACCAGTACATCAATCAAGCTCCAAGTAGGGTAGACCAACCCAACACAATTTTCAAATATGGACCATCAGCTAAAAACATTTTCCAAATACATTCAATAAATGCCCAACTCGACATACCTTCAACATACAGTATACAACACAATCTAGAAAATTAGCATAGTGCACCAAATCCAACCCCAAATCAACCCAACACACCATCCAAATAGGAAGCATAGACCCAGCACACCACTGAAATACAGTTTACAGCACAACATAGCAAATAAATAAAGTACATTACCCACAACATCAAATTCAGTACCAACCCAACACACGAGCCAAGTGCAGTACATCCTCCCAGTACACAATTTCTATATCACACCCCATTCCAACACAACATCCACATACAGTACACCAGACCAACACACCTTCGAAATACACTACCCCAGTCTAGTACACCATCCAAATAAGCTCACCAATAGAATATGCCATCCATATACAACACACCAACCAAACACACCATCCAAATTCAGTATAGCATCTCAGCACACCACTCAAATATGGTACACCAATCCAGCACACCATCCAAATACAATACCCCAGTCTAACACACCGATCAAATACAGTTCACCAACCCAACACACCAACCAAATTCTGTACACCAATCCAGCACACTATCCAACTACAATACCCCAGTCTAGCACACCATTCAAATACAGTTCACCAACCCAACACACTAACCAAATTCTGTACACCAATCTAGCACACCATCAAAATACAGTTCACCAACCCAACACACCATCCAAATTCAGTATAGCATCTCAGCACCACTCAAATATGGTACACCAATCCAACACCCTATTCAAATCCAACACACCAATGTAACACACTACCCAAATACAATAACTCAGTCTAGCACACCATTCAAATACAGTTCACCAACCCAACACACCAACCAAACACACCATCCAAATTCTGTACACCAATCCGGCACACTATCCAAATTCTGTACACCAACCCAACACACCATCCAAATTCTGTACACCAATCCAGTACACTATCCAAATACAGTACACCAACCCAACACACCATCCAAATACAGTTCACCAACCCAACACACCAACCAAATTCTGTACACCAATCCAGCACACCATCAAAATACAGTTCACCAACCCAACACACCATCCAAATTCAGTATAGCATCTCAGCACACCACACAAATATGGTACACCAATCCAACACACCAACCAAACAGACCATCCAAATTCTGTACACCAATCCAGCACACCATCAAAATACAGTTCACCAACCCAACACACCATCTAAATTCAATACAGCATCTCAGCACACCACTTAAATATGGTACACCAATCCAACACCCCATTCGAATCCAACACACCATCCAAATTCCGTACACCAATCCAGCACACTACCAAATACAGTACATCATCCCAGCACACCATCCAAATCAAATCACAACCACATACAATCCAAACCCAGTACATAAACCCAATACACCATTCATATAAGGAACACCAACCTACCACACCATCCAAATACACCGCTGAATCAAAGATTGCCGCAGGTCCATGAGATGTATTATACCAACCCAACACACGATCCCACAATCCAAACATACTACATCAACTCTAGGCACCATCTATATACAGTTCATCAACCCAAACCCAATCCATCATTATTACCCAAATACTTCAGTCTCACAACAGCCCAACACTCAGATCTGTCAATTCCTCCCAACACTCCAATTCATCAGCGGCACAGCACCAGTGACCCGGCGACCCACTGAAATACATACACTATAGAAAACACCACCATCCATTTCAACTTTTCACTCGCACCGTCAACACCAGACCACAGAACACACATCAACCAGATAACACAATAAAACGAAGTCAAGCTACGCCACTACGGCCGGCTTAATAGGCCATGCCGTCGTAAATACGCTGGAAGTTAATCAGAGGTGTAGCTGCATGCTGTTTCTGACAGAGCTTCGGCACCATCCGTCACATAAACGCCATCAACATCAGTTATAATAAGACAGTGATGCCAGTTTTACAATGCAAATCAATCAAATTGACAAACTCATATTCAACAGAGATATATATCAGAGAAAGTCATAATAACGTCATTACCAATCGCATCGTGGGCTCGCTCCGGTGACGAAACCAAAGCAATGACATTTATCCCCGGACTATCCCGGGATGCAGGGTGTTGATTGGAATCCTTTATTTGTCTGGTGTAGTTTATTAAAGACTGAGAGGCGGAGACACCCAGGTCTATGCAGAAACCAGGCGGCCTCTAAAAGCTCACTGCTAGTAATTCTCCTCCATTAAGACGTTACCTTGACATCACATTTGGCATTTCTCCGGACCTCGGGAGATTCTCTCACTGGCCGCAGGCTGAGCAAGGCTGAGGTGGAAAAATGCCAGGGCACATTATTCAAAGACATATCCCCCTAGCTTTAGATCTCCGATCGTAGGGTATGGCCAAGGGAAGGCAGGTGCAGCACAGCTGGTCCCTCTCTGGGCTCATTAGGTTCAATCAGTTCTAGGTAGACATGGATATCAGTAACCTAACCCTACTACTCATCTCACCGGCCACTTTATTAGAAACACCTGCCTTGAACTTTACTAACTGGCCACTTTATTAGAAACACCCACCCTGTACGTCCACTAACTGGCCACTTTATTAGAAACACCTACCTTGTACTTCCACTAACTGGCCACTTTATTAGAAACACCTACCTTGTACTTCCACTCACTGGCCACTTTATTAGAAACACCTACCTTGTACTTCCACTCACTGGCCACTTTATTAGAAACACCTACCTTGTACTTCCACTAACTGGCCACTTTATTAGAAACACCTACCTTGTACTTCCACTAACTGGCCACTTTATTAGAAACACCCACCCTGTACGTCCACTCACTGGCCACTTTATTAGAAACACCTACTTTGTGCTTTCACTAACTGCCACTTTATTAGAAACACCTACCTTGTACTTCCACTAACTGCCACTTTATTAGAAACATCCACCATGTTCTTTTTCTCACTGGCCACTTTATTAGAAACACCATGTAGTTCACCTCGCTGGCCACTTTATTGGAAGCACCCACCATGTTCTTCATCTCACTGGCCACTTTATTAGAAACACCCACCATGTTTTTCATCTCACTGGCAACTTTAGTAGAAACACCTACCTTGTGCTTCCACTAACTGGCCACTTTATTAGAAACACACACCTTGCATTTTCACCAAGTGGCCACTTTATTATAAACACCATGTACTTCATGTTACTGGCCACTTTATTAGAAACACCCACCTTGCATTTTCACTAACTGGCCACTTTATTAGAAACACCATGTACTTCACCTTGTTGGCCACTTTATTAGAAACACCATGTACTTCATCTCACTGGCCACTTTGTCAGCTCCACCTACCCAACGGGTCCACCACATTAGTGTTAACTACAGACTACAGTCTATGTATTGCTGAACAATCCTGCATGTGGCACCCCATTAAGGTGTTTAAGAGGAGGCAAAAGGTCTGTAAAGCCCAGGGGGCTATGCTGGGGGGCTACGCTGGGGACTCTTGTGACTATCCACTACATTATTCCATATTTGGTGGGTCCAGACCTGTGGCTGGTACTGCATGTGTAATCAGCTGACCTGGGGTGGACCTCTATCTCAGGCCCAGCCTTCAGCTTTGTGTGGAAGGATGTGATTTCAGACGATCAGGGAAACCAATGCTGGACCGATTTAAATGATAAACTGCAGGAACTACAGTAAAAAGGCTAACCTGCAAGCCTCCTGATGAGCGAGCCAGCTTTTCTGCTCAGAGCAGTGAAATGTGCTACAGCTGAACAGGCACTCTAATTAAAGACTCGCTAATTCGCTTTGTTGCTGATTGCAGCGCTCTAAAACACCTGTTGGGCTACTTCCACTCGACTTTGCTGTTAAACTCCTTGCCTGTTACTCACCTGCTTCTAACTTCTGAAACACCTCCCTTCTACTTCCACTAACTGGCCACTTTATTAGAAACACCTCCCCTCTACTTCCATCAACTGGCCACTTTATTAGAAACACCTCCCTTCTACTTCCACTAACTGGCCACTTTATTAGAAACACCTCCCCTCTACTTCCATCAACTGGCCACTTTATTAGAAACACCTCCCTTCTACTTCCACTAACTGGCCACTTTATTAGAAACACCTCCCTTCTACTTCCACTAACTGGCCACTTTATTAGAAACACCTCCCTTCTACTTCCACTAACTGGCCACTTTATTAGAAACACCTCCCTTCTACTTCCACTAACTGGCCACTTTATTAGAAACACCTCCCTTCTACTTCCACTAACTGGCCACTTTATTAGAAACACCTCCCTTCTACTTCCACTAACTGGCCACTTTATTAGAAACACCTCCCCTCTACTTCCATCAACTGGCCACTTTATTAGAAACACCTCCCGTCTACTTCCACTAACTGGCCACTTTATTAGAAACACCTCCCTTCTACTTCCACTAACTGGCCACTTTATTAGAAACACCTCCCTTCTACGTCCACTAACTGGCCACTTTATTAGAAACACCTCCCTTCTACTTCCACTAACTGGCCACTTTAGTAGAAACACCTCCCTTCTACTTCTACCAACTGGCCACTTTATTAGAAACACCTCCCTTCTACTTCCACTTACTGGCCACTTTATTAGAAACACCTCCCTTCTACTTCCACTAACTGGCCACTTTATTAGAAACACCTCCCTTCTACTTCTACCAACTGGCCACTTTATTAGAAACACCTCCCTTCTACTTCTACCAACTGGCCACGTTATTAGAAACATCTCCCTTCTACCTCCACTAACTGGCCACTTTATTAGAAACACCTACCTTGTACTTCCACTAACTGGCCACTTTATTAGAAACACCTCCCTTCTACCTCCATTAACTGGCCACTTTAGTAGAAACACCTCCCTTCTACTTCCTCTAACTGGCCACTTTATTAGAAACACCTCCCTTCTACTTCCACTAACTGGCCACTTTATTAGAAACACCTCCCCTCTACTTCCACTAACTGGCCATTTTAGTAGAAACACCTCCCTTCTACTGCCTCTAACTGGCCACTTTATTAGAAACACCTCCCTTCTACTTCCACTAACTGGCCACTTTATTAGAAACACCTCCCTTCTACGTCCACTAACTGGCCACTTTATGAGAAACACCTCCCTTCTACCTCCACTAACTGGCCACTTTATTAGAAACACCTACCTCCTACTTCCACTCACTGGCCACTTTATTGGAAACACCTCCCTTCTACTTCCACTAACTGGCCACTTTATTAGAAACACCTCCCTTCTACTTCCACCAAGTGGCCACTTTAGTAGAAACACCTCCCTTCTACTTCCACTAACTGGCCACTTTATTAGAAACACCTCCCTTCTACTTCCACTAACTGGCCACTTTATTAGAAACACCTCCCTTCTACTTCCACTAACTGGCCACTTTATTAGAAACACCTCCCTTCTACTTCCACTAACTGGCCACTTTATTAGAAACACCACCCTTCTGCTTCCACTCACTGGCCACTTTATTAGAAACACCTCCCTTCTACGTCCACTCACTGGCCACTTTATTAGAAACACCTCCCTTCTACTTCCACTAACTGGCCACTTTATTAGAAACACCTCCCTTCTACTTCCACTAACTGGCCACTTTATTAGAAACACCTCCCTTCTACTTCCACTAACTGGCCACTTTATTAGAAACACTGACCTTGTACTTCCACTAACTGGCCACTTTATTAGAAACACCTCCCTTCTACTTCCACCAACTGGCCAGTTTATTAGAAACACCTCCCTTCTACTTCCACCAACTGGCCACTTTATTAGAAACACGTACCTTCTACTTCCACTAACTGGCCACTTTATTAGAAACACCTCCCTTCTACCTCCACTAACTGGCCACTTTATTAGAAACACTGACCTTGTACTTCCACTAACTGGCCACTTTAGTAGAAACACCTCCCCTCTACTTCCACTAACTGGCCACTTTATTAGAAACACCTCCCTTCTACTTCCACTAACTAGGCTTCACTTTATTAGAAACACCTCCCTTCTACTTCCCCAAACTGGCCACTTTATTAGAAACACCTCCCTTCTACTTCCACAAACTGGCCACTTTATTAGAAACACCTCCCTTCTACTTCCCCAAACTGGCCACTTTATTAGAAACACCTCCCTTCTACTTCCCCAAACTGGCCACTTTATTAGAAACACCTCCCTTCTACTTCCCCAAACTGGCCACTTTATTAGAAACACCTCCCTTCTACTTCCCCAAACTGGCCACTTTATTAGAAACACCTCCCTTCTACTTCCACTAACTGGCCACTTTATTAGAAACACCTCCCCTCTACTTCCACTAACTGGCCACTTTATTAGAAACACCTCCCTTCTACTTCCACCAACTGGCCACTTTATTAGAAACACCTCCCCTCTACTTCCACTAACTGGCCACTTTAGTAGAAACACCTCCCTTCTACTTCCACTAACTGGCCACTTTATTAGAAACACCTCCCTTCTACTTCCACTAAGTGGCCACTTTAGTAGAAACACCTCCCTTCTACTTCCACTAACTGGCCACTTTAGTAGAAACACCTCCCCTCTACTTCCACTAACTGGCCACTTTATTAGAAACACCTCCCTTCTACTTTCACTAACTGGCCACTTTATTAGAAACACTTCCCTTCTACTTCCACCAACTGGCCACTTTATTAGAAACACGTCCCTTGTACTTCCACTAACTGGCCACATAGCTTGTACTTCCACTAACTGGCCACTTTATTGGAAACACCTCTCTTGTACTTCCACTAACTGGCCACTTTATTGGAAACACCTCTCTTGTACTTCCACTAACTGGCCACTTTATTAGAAACACCTAACCTAACCTTAGAAAGTACACCCACCTTGTACTTTCACTATGTGGCCACTTTATTAGAAACACCTACTTTGTGCTTTTGTTACCTGGGCATTTTAACAGACCACTGATGAAGGGCAAAAGGACGGCTGACACAAACTGGGTAGATGAGCTACAGACATCACCTGTACACTAGCATAATAGAGCTACAAGAGAGGGGTTTCCGATAAAGTGGCCACAGACGTAAAAAATTGAAGGCTAATTAGTAGGACCTTTTAAAAATGGCCGACAGTATCCTCACACGCAAAGTCATTTCAAGGGTTGCTGGAGCCGAAGTCCAGATATCAATTCAACCAATTTCCGGTTGAAATTCAGTTACAGGGCCGCTAGCTGCGCTCCGGGGAGGGTTCGATTTCAAAGCTGGACGGCTAAAAGTGAGCCATAATTAAATCATTACAGGATCGGTCAAGTATTGAAGTTGGCAGCTAGACAGAAACAACATCAACTGGCAATGAGCGATGCCACCGAGCTGTGAAAGAGAGCACCATTAAAGTCATATCCGAGACAGGAACACAGAAGGTCGGGCTGATTTACTGTTTCATTAGCTTTCTGAGGTCCAGCGTAGTGTATACGCCTTCGTACGCCTCTTATTCCCACACTGTATTCATTTACGTCTTATTCTGACGCCGTAGCAACAAAACAAAGAGAAGAAGCCAGAGGATCCGACTTGAACACGTCTGAACAGAATGCAGATTGACTATAACAGTAAATCACTGTATAACTAATAATGTACTTGGTTATAACACATTAATAAACCATGTAATAACTAAGTAATTCACTGTGTAAATAACATTCAGTCTGGACATTTAATAACCAATTAACCACAAAAATACAGATTTGTAAATATTACTACTACTGAGAGCTGATTGGTTAGCATTACTGCTACTGCGTTCTGATTGGTTAGCATTACTGCTACTGCGTTCTGATTGGTTAGCATTACTGCTACTGCATTCTGATTGGTTAGTATTACTGCTGCTGCGTTCTGATTGGTTAGCATTACTGCTACTTAGTTCTAATGAGATGACATTACTGTTACTGCGTGCTGATTGGTTAGTGTTAATATTACTTAGTGCTGGTTGATTACCATTACTACTACTGAATGCTGATTGGTTAGCATTACTGCTACTGAGAGCTAAGTGGTTAGCATTATTACTACTGAGAATTCATTGGTTGCTATGCTGCTACTGAGAGCTAATTGGTTAGCGTTACTACTACTGAATGCTGATTGGTTACCATAACTGCTATTGAATGCTGATTGGTTACCATAACTGCTATTGAATGCTGATTGGTTAGCATTACTACTACTTAGTGCTGATTGGTTACCATTACTGAGTCCTGATTGGTTAGCATCGCTGCTAGTACGTGCTGGTTGGTTAGCATTACTAATAGTAAGTGCTGATTGGTAGCATTACTGCTACTGCGTTCTGATTGGATAGCATTACTGCTACTGAATGCTGATTGGTTAGCATTACTGCTACTGCGTTCTGATTGGTTACCATTACTGCTACTGAGTGCTGATTAGTTAGCATTACTGCTACTTAGTGCTGATTGGTTAGCATTACTACTACTGAGTGTTGATTGGTTACCATAACTGCTACTGAATGCTGATTGGTTAGCATTACTACTACTAAGTGCTGATTGGTCACCATTACTGCTACTGAGTCCTGATTGGTTAGCATCACTGCTACTGAGTGTTGATTGGTTGGCCTTACTGCTCCTGAGGGTTGATCGGTTAGCATTACTGCTAGTGAGTACTGATTGGTCAGCAGTACTACTACTTAGTGCTGATTGGTTACCATTACTGCTACTGACTCGGACGTGTCCTCTAGCATTTGTCAAACCTGAGACGTGTTCTCTGAGCAAGCATCTTGTTTGATGAGCTGCGTATAAGGGTATGGGCCAAACGCATTTCTTTAGATTGGATTCATTTGAATAACTACCCCTTTAAAGGTGAATGACTCTACGGTCCCTCTCCTCAGAACAGCAGCACCAACAGCTGCTCCGTTTGCAGCGGGAAAAGCGCGCATCATAAAAGGAAATGCCCGGAATGTCACGCTGCACTGTGCACAAGGACGCGAGACACCATTATTCCACAAAACAAACACCCACGGAGAGCGGGCGGCATGGAAAAAAGAAAAGGCCTCCTGATTGTCCTCGCTGCCACTAAACAGACACAGAGCAAAGGCTCGGCTCGGCTCGGCTTTTTTGTTTCTCAAACAATGGCTGAGTATGAAATTACATCATAATATTTTCTATGCCCTTGTTATGGTACGCTGTGGGAGAATGACACGCAATTACAATGTGAGCCAATTAGAGAGAGAAAGAAGGAGAGAGAGAGAGCGAGCACGGGAGAGCGAGAGAGCGGATAAATGAAGAGGCGGCATAGAAACGAGAGAGAGAGAGAGAGAGACAGAGAGTGGTACTACTTCTTGGCCAGTTTGGTTATTTAATCAAGCTACGCTCATATGACCTGTTTAAAAGCTCCAGAAGAGAGAAATGAATGTTGTAGCGCCAGTGTAGAAGCAGGTACAGGAACCCTAGCACATCTAGAAGAAGAGGCATTGAACAATCCCCAGCCCTGTGCCAACCCTAATCCTCCAGGAGAACATGCCAGTCTTGGGTAGAAGGTCTGTTCTCAGTCTGCCCTGGTAGCGGCTGGTCGAACATGCCATATCAGCTCCTCTGCCAGCAGTACGTTCAGGAAGTGCTCCAGCTCCCGACGTGCAGTCTGCTCAAACACTGGGTATACCCGTTGTGCCACTGCGCCAGCATACTTATCCACGCTTCCTTTTAGCCTCCACCTCTCTGGGTTTGGCCAACCACACTGGCAGCACCTCCCAGAAAGAACGCTGAGGTTCTGGAGTCAGTGCCATCAGGTCATCGAGATCCAGTTGGAGATCCAGTTGGAGATCCAGTTGGAGATCCACAGACACCGGTAGTAATGCTTTCCTGGTGCTTTGTGGCGATGGGCACCATCCAGCTGTGATGCCAGGCAGCCTCTTGTGGCTGTGCATGCATGGCTGGTGCTGCCAGCATGCTTATCCGCTCTTCCTTTAGTTTCCAACTCTCCTGGGCAACCGTAGCACCAGTATCTCCAGGCAGGGTCACCGGAGTTCTATGGTCAGTGCTATTGGGTCATGTTGGGTCTTGCTCCAGTAGGAGATCCACAGACACCAGTAAGCTTTCCTGATGCATTGCGGTGATGGACACCATCCAGCTGTGATGCTGGGCAGCTGTGCGGAGTAGGGTTCCCATCGATGTGCCGGGCACCAAGCCTCAACATGCTGCTTCCTCAGCTGTCTTTCCCAGCCTGCCACCTTGACAGGTGTAGCACTGGGACCAACACCTACACTCGCTCAAGCTGAGCAGGCCGAGGAGTCTATGGGAGGTGTTAGTGCTAATTAGGTTTTCAGAGCTTAGCTCAGTAGGCTAGCTCAGTAGGCTAGCTCAGGCTACTGCATTAGCCTTTTGCTCTGCACGCGTGCCCGCTACAGCAGGCTAATCCAGGCTGCTAATCAGCGCCATAGCTCTTTGACTCTGTAAGTTGGCTAGCTCAGTCAGCTTTTATAGTTTCTACGGTGTGTATATTATCTCGAGTCTACCAGTGTGCAGAACTTTCCAGTTAGCGACTGGGGCACAAGCAAAACTCCAGTTTCCACTGGCTATGTTGGATTTCGGATGTTGGTGTAATGTTTGCCAGGCTGTTCGGCTGAGGAGTTCATTCCCCCGCTGCCATACCCAGAGGGAGAGAGCGAGAATCGAGGCACCGAGACAGAGCCACTACCGCAGAGGTAGTCTCCATTGGAATTCACTGTGTTGAATGTTTCATCCTTTGGCATATTGGGTAGTGAACTGACAGAGTCAAAACTGTGTTGTTCGTTCTGGTCACACAGTTATACACTTTAACCACTCACGGCTAACCACATTTAAGAGAGACTGAGTAACCCAGGGCCATATTTAGATAACTGTAACTCCACTAAGTTCCTGGTGGGGGCGCTACATACGCTACGTACAGAATAATGAGCTTTTTGAATAGCCTGTCAGAAAAAGGCCTCCACACTTCACCATCACAATGAAGTAATCTTCGCCCCAGCCTTTTGCCGGGGTCCCTCCGAGCCCACTGAAGCCCTGTACTGATATCAGCTTTGACTTAGTGTAAGTGTTGATGCTAAACTGAACCGACCTTAAAGGCGCGTCAGGCTCTTGTTCACCAGACTGTTGGCTGGGCTTTGTTCTGAAGCCAGAGAAAAACGAACCCACTCTGGCCTGCTGGTCAAAGTAAAGCCCTGTTGCTGCCCACAGTGGATAGCCTTCTATATTTAGACCGGACGAGCCCTCCCAAAACTCTTGACTTTGGGGTCAGCTATGTGTCCATGTGCTTGTGGATAACAGACAGGAGCTCAGACGTGTTGGGGAAAATTGCGGTGAACCGTGAAGCAGGGTTTAAAGGTAATTGCACATCATCTCCATCAGGAGAGCCCGGAGGTTAAAAAGGTGACAGATTCTCATGAATTGTTAAGCTTTATTGGAGGAAGGAGACGCGCGAAAGGAAACAGGGGCAGGCGTTTGAGAAAATGAAATCTTCATAGATAGTCATGCAGACGGCTACTGCAGACATTAGTGAGAGAACGGGTCTCTCAGGAGCTCAGTGAAGTCCAGCATGGTACCATGAAAGGACGCCAAGTCCAGTTGTGAGATTTCCTCCCTGCCAAATACTCCACAGTCCACTGTCGGTGGGATTAGAACACAGTGGGAGTGATTGGGAACGACAGCAGCTCAGCCATGAAGTGGTAGACCATGTACCATGACAGAGCGGAGTCAGCGGAGGCTGAGGGTCATAGTGCACAGAGGTCACCAACCTTCTGCAGGGTCAGTCGCTCCAAACTTCATGTGTCAGATCAGCTCAGGAACAGTGTGTAGAGCTTCATGGGATGCAGCTGCATCCAAGCCTTACATCACCAAGCGCAGTGCAGAGCGTGGAGTGCAGTGGTGTAAAGCTCCGCCCCTGGACTCTAGAGCAGTGGAGACGTGTTCTCTGGAGTGACCAATCACGCTTCTCCGTCTGCCAATCCGATGGACGAGTCTGGGTTTGGCGGTTGCCAGGAGAACGGTACTTGTCTGACAGCATTGTGCCTGAGTATAAAGTTTGGTGGAGGGGGGATTATGGTGTGGGGTTGGTGTTCAGGAGTTGGGCTCCACCCCTTAGTTCCAGTGAGAGGAACTCCTAATGCTTCAGCAGACCAAGAGACTCTGGACCATTCCATGCTCCCAACTTTGTTGTACAGTTTGGGGACGGCCCCTTCCTGTTCCAACATGACCGCACACCAGTGCACAGAGCAAGCTCCATAAAGACATGGATGAGCGAGTCTGGTGTGGAGGAACTGGACTGGCCTGCACAGAGTCCTGACCTCCACCTGATAGAACACCTTTGGGATGGATTAGAGTGGAGACTGAGAGCCAGGCCTTCTCGTCCAACATCAGGGTCTGACCTCACAAAAGTGCTGGAGCTGCCATGCTCTACCTTGGGTCAAAGTATCTCCCAACCTTTTCCTGTACTATATGTAGACTAGCATTGTGCTCAGACCTAAAGGAGGGCCATTCCTCCCATCCAGAGAGAGCAAGACTATAGGACGTTGGACTCTTGCCAATTATATTCAATGGATGATAATGGCATATGAAATTGGGACTCTTTATTAGGTTGGTAATCGAGGTTTGAAGAGGTCAGGGTTACATCACTTGGGAGTCTCTATTTAGCAACCCTGCTAAATAAAGGCAACATGCTATTAGACCACTCCAAAAGGACAAGTATTCTGTATCACTGTAGCCTTTTTCTCAGCACTATAACGATAGGAAAGAAGCCTGGTGTACACACGTTCTACCACTCAACATTCAAAACCACACACACACAAAAAAAACCAACTCAGAGGTCAAGGTCATGTTTAAAGAAGGAGTCTCTGAACTATACGCTCGCTAAAGGAGGCGAGACAGAAACAGTACTAAATCAGATTTCTAATATGAACCACTGTCAATAAAGCCCTGAAAACAACTCCACCGGCTCCAGACGACTGTAGGAGCCGCTGTGCCAGTGACTTGATTTCCACTAGAAATAAAAAAGAGTCTAAAAAATAAAGTGGAAGGGAATGAATGCAGCTGCGCCGAGCGGCAGAAACGGCAAGGAAGCCTGCGGTAATAAATCAAGGCTTACTGCGAGATACTGAAACACAATCCATTTTAGATTGGTCAGTTATTCCGACCACAAATCAAAGGCGTGAACGGAATCCGGATAGGCTCGTATCAGTACAGTAGCAAGGCTAACAGGCAACCGAGGGGCGGGAATGTGAGTAGCCAAGCCCACTACTGAGACACATACTAACAAATGGGCTTAGGCTTCAGGTGCTAAACCCTAACCCTGACCAGATCCTGGAGCTGGACCTCAGCCGGTTCCAATGCATATTACTGTTAACTGTAACTGATCCAAGTGTTGAGTTATTATTACCAATAAGAGTCACGACAGATGACGACCAGCATGTCCAGTTAACGAAACTGCTTGACAACCAGCATGGCCGGTATAACCAAAATGACTAGACTGGTTGACCAGCATGGTCAAGCTGAGCAAGCAGAATGTACGGCATGACCATAGCCAAGGCTAACATGACTCATCATGCCAATAGACCGGGGAAACCATCAGTCGTATCCTATGCAGGCTAATCAACCAAGCTTGTCCAACTAGCATACGGTTGGGACCTCTGAACTTTTTGACTAATAAGTTCTTGGAGGAATGATCTCCACTAGTTGCCTTGGGAACCTTCTTCAAATATATATCTCAGACAGAGATATAGACTTGTACAGATATAGAAAGATACAAAGGAATAATAATAAAGATGGTTAGCTAACTTAGCAAAGCTAGCAAGCTAGGTTTAGGGCTACAGTATATATGTTGTAGTAGTTTCAGTTGAGATTGAGGAATTGATGGTGTGGGCCAGATCGTATGGATCAAGGGGGGAAAAGGATAAACCTCACAAATTACAGATTTGCCAGGAATGCAAGAGAGAGCTATTGTACCAAGTTGGCTAATAAAGCTATTAGCATTAACCAGACAATGAGTTACAGTCAATTCCAGCTGAGCTAATATTCAGATTACGAACAGGTCATCAGGAGGCTTGTTGATGTGGCTACTGATCTAACCATAACCATGGTAGATATCAAAAGCTAGTCTAACAGATTGGGCTGACAGATTGGGCTCATTAATGTAAGTGGTGTTATTACCAGTAATGGTCATGACAGATGTCTTAATGGTTTAGCTAGTCCAACAGAGTGACTGTTTTGACCACGCGGGTCAACCAGAATGACCAGTTTGACCAGCACAACCAACCGAAATGACTAAACCGATTGGTCAGCATCTCCAAGAAACAGAATGTACAGTATAACCATAACCAAGCCACACTGATGGGTTAACTTGACCAGCGAAACCACCAGCTGGTTGACCAGTATAGTGTTTGTTTGACTAGTCCAGCTTAATTCCCAGCATCTCTTCCAGCTTGACCATCAAAGACTAGCTCAGACAATTGGAATCCAGCTGCCGGCAAAAACTTCATCTGGGGCATCAGTAGATCTTCAGAATTCAGCCAAAGCAAGAGAGCACATTTCATGGATCCTCCACGTTCTTGTGAAATAGGACGGCGCATGTGATGAATTCGGCCGAGAAATGCGAACCTTTGAAGGCTGCAGCCCAGAACATGAGATGCACCCAGTGTCTGAAGCCAGGCTGAGTAGGAGGGAGTGTTTGTGTGAGTGGGCAGGACATTTGCTTGATGTGACCCAGCTTGTAGAATATCAGGGAAATCCGCCAAAGCAGCAAACAGCAACTTCACATTTCAAGGTTTCTCAGTGCCTCATGAAATGCGCTCACGTCTATTAAACTGAGAGCCTTGCAGTTCCATTCACTGCTGCTTTGTGCCACTATACAGAGCAGCAGATGTTAAGATGGCTAGCGGAGAAATAGGCCTGCTTCCCAGACAGAAGTTTTTTAATTTGGCCGACATTTTTCAAGAACTTCACCAACTCCAAATTGGCATTCCAATTTTGGGCTTCTCTGCTGAACTGGAATGCCACCATAAGAAGTCCATGCCTGGCTATAATGGCCTCTAAGCATGCATATATAAGCCCACTGTAGTTAAAGTACTTTAGGCTACAAAGCTTTAGGCAACTCCATAGCTGCGAAGCAGAATGGGATTTGGTGGGGGTCAATTCTGCGAGATGGAAAAATTCCATACTCCTTCTTTAGAAATTCGTGAGAGCAGCAGAAATGAATCAGTTAGCATCCTCGGTTGCGCTGGAGGTTTAAGGCAAATTGGAGCTACACATTGAGAGAGTTTTCCTTCTGGCCCAGGAGGTGTAATTAATCTAACTCATTATGGCGGACAAAGAATCGATGGCTGACTAATCCATATGGATGTGTTGTATTGATCCCTATGTATGTATAAATCATTCATTGTCACTAAACTCAGAACATCCAATCATTTTCAGGCGAAAACCACAAAACGAAAAAAAAGCAAATCTGGAAGAGTCAACATGTTGCATGTCGTGGCTGATGGCGAAGTTGGCCTCCAACCGAATAGAAAGATTCCCAAGATCCCCTCTGACAGGTATTCCAAAGGAGCACCACCTCGGAGCAGGATTCAACCCAAGAGTTCTACCACTTTTCCACAAAGTGACGGCTGCAGACTGGAATGCCGGCATTGACTCTAATAGTAGGGACCCCTACATGCTCCTAGCTTAACCGACCCGTAAAATATCATTGGAGTTTCAGGGATGGAGTTGTGAGTGAGCGTCAACAAGAGCATCAACTGACATAATCCAGAACCTTGGACAGCACCATGTTCCATGACTTACCTGATTCAGTGCCATGTTCATTTTCCAGCCATCTAGCAGATGCTTGGACATTCACACAGAGTAATAGCTTCTTCCCAAGAGCCATCCCACAACTAAATCCGGATTTCAACAGCTCCAGTAAGCAGTAACATACTTAGATCGATAAAGTTGCATGACGTTTCTTACTCAAACCAGACAGCAGACGAGTCAGGAAGGTCAGTCGACTGGACACTGGCCAACACCAATGGTAATTGTCAAGTGTCAGTGGAAGTAGCCCAAATCCATTCCTTGGTAAAAGTGGCGTTATGTAAGTTATGTCAGTAGGATAACCTTGCCAATCCAAAGTTTCCTGGCTTAGTGCCAATACTACTTAAGTACTAAGTTAGTGAGTAGCTTATAGCAGTCCAGTGGTAAGTCTTAGTAGGTCTACCAAATAGGGTACACATACCCTCCCACCCGTAGAGGACATATTTGATATGAGATGTCTGAGGGAGGCAGTCAACATACCCTGAGCCAGAACCACCAGGACCTGAACATGACTATAACACTACAGACTGTACTGATCTAGCCCTGATCACCCCAGCCCATACACACTGGACTGCACTAGCCCACTGGACTACCAGAACAAGACTACAACACTATAGACTGTACTGGTCTAGGCTTGATCACCCCAGCCCCAACACAATGGGCTCCACTAGCCCACTGGACTACCAGAACACGACTACACCATTATACACTGTACTGATCTAGCCCTGATCACCCCAGCCCATACACACTGGGCTCCACTAGCCCACTGGACTACCAGAACAAGACTACACCACTATAGACTGTACTTGATCACCCCAGCCCATACAGAATGGGCTCCACTAGCCCACAGGACTACCAGAACATGACTACAACACTATAGACTGTACTGATCTAGCCCTGATCACCCCAGCCTATACAGAATGGGCTCCACTAGCCCACAGGACTACCAGAACATGACTACAACACTACAGACTGTACTGATCTAGCCCTGATCACCCCAGCCTATACAGACTGGGCTCCACTAGCCCATGGGACCACCAGAACATGACTACAACAGTATAGACTGTACTGATCTAGTCCTGATCACCCCAGCCCCAACACACTGAGCTCCACTAGCCCACTGGACCACCAGAACATGACTACAACACTACAGACTGTACTGATCTAGTCCTGATCACCCCAGCCCCAACACACTGAGCTCCACTAGCCCACAGGACCACCAGAACATGACTACACCACTATAGACTGTACTGATCCAGTCCCGATCACCCCAACCCATACAGACTGGGCTCCACTAGCCCACTGGACTACCAGAACACGACTACACCACTATAGACTCTACTGATATAGCCCTGATCACCTCAACCCATACACACTGAGCTCCACTAGCCCCACGGGACCACCAGAACAAGACTACAACACTA
Source organism: Prochilodus magdalenae (assembly GCA_024036415.1). NCBI lineage: Eukaryota > Metazoa > Chordata > Actinopteri > Characiformes > Prochilodontidae > Prochilodus > Prochilodus magdalenae. Next base: position 39,492 of record JAMWET010000914.1, read on the forward strand.
TAGACTGTACTGGTCTAGGCTTGATCACCCCAGCCCCAACACAATGGGCTCCACTAGCCCACTGGACTACCAGAACACGACTACACCATTATACACTGTACTGATCTAGCCCTGATCACCCCAGCCCATACACACTGGGCTCCACTAGCCCACTGGACTACCAGAACAAGACTACACCACTATAGACTGTACTTGATCACCCCAGCCCATACAGAATGGGCTCCACTAGCCCACAGGACTACCAGAACATGACTACAACACTATAGACTGTACTGATCTAGCCCTGATCACCCCAGCCTATACAGAATGGGCTCCACTAGCCCACAGGACTACCAGAACATGACTACAACACTACAGACTGTACTGATCTAGCCCTGATCACCCCAGCCTATACAGACTGGGCTCCACTAGCCCATGGGACCACCAGAACATGACTACAACAGTATAGACTGTACTGATCTAGTCCTGATCACCCCAGCCCCAACACACTGAGCTCCACTAGCCCACTGGACTACCAGAACATGACTACACCACTATAGACTGTACTGATATAGCCCTGATCACCCCAACCCATACACACTGGGCTCCACTAGCCCACTGGACTACCAGAACACAACTACAACACTTTAGAGTGTATTGATCTAGACCTAATCACCCTAGCCCCAACACACTGGGCTCCACTAGCCCATGAGACCACCAGAACATGACTACAACACTACAGACTGTACTGATCTAGCCCTAATCACCCCAGCCCATACAGACTGGGCTCCACTAGCCCATGGGACCACCAGAACATGACTACAACACTACAGACTGTACTGATCTAGTCCTGATCACCCCAGCCCCAACACACTGAGCTCCACTAGCCCACAGGACCACCAGAACATGACTACACCACTATAGACTGTACTGATCCAGTCCCGATCACCCCAACCCATACAGACTGGGCTCCACTAGCCCACTGGACTACCAGAACACGACTACACCACTATAGACTCTACTGATATAGCCCTGATCACCTCAACCCATACACACTGAGCTCCACTAGCCCCACGGGACCACCAGAACACGACTACACCACTATAGACTGTACTGATCTAACCTTGATCACCCCAGCCCCAACACAATGGGCTCCACTAGCCCACAGGACCACCAGAACACGACTACACCATTATAGACTGTACTGATTTAGCCCTGATCACCCCAGCCCCAACACACTGGGCTCCACTAGCCTAGAGGACTACCAGAACATGACTACAACAGTATAGACTGTACTGATCTAGTCCTGATCACCCCAGCCCATACGCACTGGGCTCCACTAGCCCACAAGACCACCAGAACATGACTACAACAGTATAGACTGTACTGATCTAGTCCTGATCACCCCAGTCCCAACACACTGGGCTCCACTAGCCCACAAGACCACCAGAACATGACTACAACAGTATAGACTGTACTGATCCAGTCCTGATCACCCCAACCCATATACACTGGGCTCCACTAGCCCACGGGACTACCAGAACATGACTACACCACTATAGACTGTACTGATCTAGCCTTAATCACCCCAACCCATACACACTGGGCTCCACTAGCCCACTGGACTACCAGAACATGACTACAACACTACAGACTGTACTGATCTAGTCCTGATCACCCCAGCCCCAACACACTGGGCTCCACTAGCCCACTGGACCACCAGAACACGACTACAACACTACAGACTGTGCTGATCTAGTCCTGATCACCCCAGCCCATACAGACTGGGCTCCACTAGCCCACAGGACTACCAGAACACGACTACAACACTACAGACTGTACCGATCCAGCCCTGATCACCCGGGCTAGAGTTTCAGCTTATTCATGAGCTCACCAAATAACCGAAAACAGCTCATTTCATTCTAGTACCAAGCCACAGGGTGAAAATGGGCATCCAGAACAGCATCTGGGTGTTTTTCACCCCAAACAAAGGCCCATACCTTCTACGTAGAACATCAGAGACCAATTTAACTTAGTGAATAAATTCAGTCCAAGGCGCCTTCAAGGGAGCGTTTCCACATACACACTGTGCCCTATAAAGTCTAGCACAATAACAGCTATTATCACCTTCCTATCGGTCTTCCTTTCAGGCATTCGCTTAGCATGTGCACTGTACTTGGCTTCCAGTATTCAAGAGAGCTAGTCCAAATTTAGCCTCCTCATTGCTCATATGCATAAGCTCGATTTTCAATGGTAGGACCTTTCCAGGGTCCTGAATTAAAACAACACACTCTGGCTTCAATTAGCATAAATGGCATTTGCATTACTTTGCATTCATTATCTGGTTTATTTTTATTTAATTATTTGATCAAATTAGTTTGAATTGTTTGTGCATTACTTTGCATTAGTTATCTGGTTCCGTTTCCCTGGCATAAATAGAGGAACCCTGAAGGAATTTACTGGAAAGACACCACTGGAGGCCGGCAACATTCACTTCTGGTAGTGACCGTAACTGGCACTGACTGGCACACTGTTTTTTTTTTAAGGTTGGAATGAAAGCTCTGATTGACCAATCACAACAAGACCCCTAGTGGTGGAGATGTTGGTGGTGTTCCACCTGAGGTAAACCATTCCTATCCCGACTGAGCTGGTCTCAGCAAGGATGACCACCCATCCATAAGGCTTGAGAAGGTCACTAATGGTATGAGAACAAGGTACATCCTGTAGCCTTCAGAGTGACCAAAGCTCAGGTAAACTGAACATCCATGAGAGATCTTGACCTGCTATGTAGGACAGTGATCTCTACCCTATCATCAAAATACCATGGGAGGATGGTGTTTGGTGTCCAGTACAATTAAAGACAGTCCTGCTTGTAGAGAGTCTACGCCTGTTCATATCAGGCTCACTGACACTGTTTTGGTAGTTCATAATGTGAACAGGAGTCATGTCCCCATCTCTTATGTCATACACTCTTAATAGTGGCAATGACTTATGACTATTATAACGTATCATGCATGTCTTATAACCCCT